>PVLD010028386.1:0-19467 GCA_004027595.1 Dinomys branickii
CTGAGCTATATCCCCAGCTCCTCCTACATTAAATTTCAACTTAATAAATATCTTCTGCCCTCCTTAAGGCCAAACACTAGTTCTGCTGGGTTAGTAAGGTGATCCGGAGGCACAGTGGCTCCCCTCAGGGAACTGCAAAACAAATTCCTGCAGTTAAGCACATTAGTAAGCACAGTCAAACTTATAGTAAGTAGAACTGAGACTGCCAAATGATCTCTCTTCCATCCTAACCTTTAAGTGAGATTAGTATTCTTATTTTACAAAAATAATTTAAAATAATACAAAGGCATTTTTCTGGTATGAAAAAACATTACCAAAACATTTTGCTTTAAAACAGAGTAATCTGTGAACAGGTTTTAAAAATGAAGTGTTATTTAGGCAATTTAACTCACCATATTATAAAGGAGTCTCAAATATTTTGTACAAGGACACAACCAAGCCAGAAGAAATTGTACTCTACATTCCAGTCAGATTTTGCACTGATAGAATTTCCTATATGAAGCTAATCTGAATACCCCTGAAGCTGTCTTTTTTCTAGCTACATCAGAAAAAAAACAAATAAATGTAAGGGGAGGAAGGAAAAGAGGATGAGGAGGAAGAGAAGGGAGAAAGGAAGGAAAGGTGGTAGGGAGGGAGCCCACAAAGTTGAACCCTTTCCCTTGGCAATGTTTTATATTATTTTACCTACCAAAGTAGGCAAACTGCACCAAGTTAGGCAGGGGGAGGAGAAAAACAACACTAAAATTAATTTTATTTCTTTAAAATAAAAATTCTGGCTGAACACAGTGGTGTGTCCTTATAATCCCAGCTATTCTGGAGGCTTGAGGCAGGAAGATTCAGTCTGAGGCCAGCCCTCATAATTTAGCAAGACCCTGTGTGTCACAGCAACAGAAATATCTTAGTCAATCATTTCCAAGTTACAATCTTTGAAAAAAAAAACCTAGAAAAATAAAGGATGACACTGGGATAGTGGGAAAAAAATGGTACCTTGTTGTGTAACAATCACTTTGTAAATCATTACAGAATTCATAGAGGCTAAAATTTTTGTCTCTAACCCTCAAGTATAAACTCAGGCTGGAAAATAAAAACACAATTAATTCAAACCATTAGCTGTAAGGATAAGAACTATAATTATTTCTTTGGAATTAAACTCTTTTATGGGCCTGAGTGAAGTTGTCCCCTGATAATCACATTTGCCCAAGTTGCTGAAGTATTTCATTAAGCAAATTCATGATAAAGTGCTCCTTGAATCATCCTATTTTAAGATGTGCATTGTAACAAACAGTGTGCTGCAATAAAACAAGGCCTTTAAAAAATTCAAAGGCTCGATTAAATTATATAAACTTGAATTAAACATACATAAATCAGTCAATATGTAAAGCTCTTGGCAAAATGTCAGACAGGACAGTCCTTGGCATAGAAATATCAGAAATGCCATCCGAGAGGGATTTTTTTTCCTGTGCCATCACATATTAGATCCAAAGTCAGACTAGCTACTCGCATAAAGCTGACTCTCTTATGAATAAGAAACTATCAAATTCAGCTACATTTCTTTTCTAATAACCAGAACTACTCTGATCCATTTTGCCACTAGTGGCTAAGTTATGAGCACTTTTTAGCTGAGAGTTTGCAACACAGTAAAAGAAAAAAATAAAAATAAAAAGTAAAATATAATGAAATCTGTAACCACTATATAATCATTCAGAATAATAATTTGGTTTGTGTTCTCAAATTATCAACAGTGACGTTTAATAGGGTGTCAGTTCTTCAGGGAAACAAAAAAATAACATGAAAGTGAGACTTAGGGTAGATTTCTCTACAAAACTTCACGTTAATGATTTCTGTGTGGATCTCAACATTGACAACGGCATAGGAATAAGAATTTGGATAGCACTTTGGAAAACACACATGAAGTTTTCAAACAAGTTTTTATTTATGATTGTTATTTTATAAACATTTTCTACAAAGGACATGTAAGCATTTGTGCTCCTTTTTAACAAACACACAATACATAAAACCTGGAGCTTTCCTTCTAAAATATACTCACTAGAAGTCTGTTCAGATAAATGTAATAGTAAACAGGAGGACCTTTATATGAAAAGCTTCTAAAGGGATTCTATTATGAAATAAGATGTAAGAAAACACATTTTAACCATTCAATGTCTGATGCTGCATTTTTGTAATGGCCATAACAATGGAACATAACATAACTTTTTCTTTTCAAATTCTTGTTTGTTGAATTTTTATAAGTAACAGAGATGAATTTCATGCAAAAATTTAAAAAACTGCAATCTCCAGCATAAAAAGGTTAAAACATGGAGACAATTGCTGACATTAGGAAACAATAACTTGATTTAAATAATCAAGAACAGGAAAAGTTGAGAGAATCAAGTTATTTTATAACATTATATCCATCATGATGCCTATAGTACCACACTCAGTGATGACAAAAACGTTTTCACCTACTTTGCAAAACCCAGTATGAAGGCAGAAACGAAACATACCCAGACCAACCAGTTTGGATTATCAGACCAGAAAGATCCCAAGAAGTATGACCCTTTAAAGGGAAAAGGCTATTTCCTATCACTAAATATAAAGATTATAAAAAATAATCAAAATAAAAACTTCTCATTAATATACTGAAACAGGCTCTCCAAACTCACAAGTATATCCGTTTCCAGACTCAGTAAAATACATGAATTTGATACTAAGCCTAATTTATTAGGGTACAAAGGAATTCATGATTAGTGTTAAGGTTTAAAACCCCATGTTTTATTTGCACAAGATTTTTTTATGATGTATTTCACCAAAAAAATAAAAAAAAACCCTCACTATTATTATCTGAAACAGTTGTACTGAATGAAGTTTTTATCTACTAATCTCTTGAGGGAAAACAATTCTGAAACCACTAAAATAAAGTATTAATTTACTTTTAGAATTTCTGTAAAACAAACCGAAGTTTTTCTATACATATTCATTTTTAATTTCTCCTAAACTGAACACAATTAGGGAAGTGAACAAAATTTGAATAAAGTAACTCACAATAAAGAAGAAAGGGTGTTTTTAAAGTGTATTTTTAAAAGATAATGTCATTCTGGCATACCAAATTGAAGTGTTTATGATATCCTGGGATCGTAGATTTCCCCTGCTTACAAATAGTAGAAACTATTTTCAGTATTAGTTTGATGCACACTGTTGATAAGATACTCAGACAATTTCAAGGTTTAGCTATGTCAATGTTTACTGAAAACCCAGACTCTACTGCTATCTTTGGTATTTTTTACATACATGCTCAGTCTCAAAGCAGTAACCTCTTAGTGGAATGTTAATAAAGTGATTCTCTGAAAATAAGATTATATGCTTTCCCACATGTTCCTGCAATGATATCCTCAAGAATAAAAATGCTATTAAGCATCATTTTCCAGCTGGGCATGGCAGTACAACCTATAATCCCAGGGAGGCTGAGGCAGGAGGATCACTGTGTGGTAGGGGCCAGCCTGGGCTCCAGTGTGAGTTCAAGGACAGCCTATACTACACAGCAAGATCCTATCTCACAAAAAACAAAAAAGAAAAGAAAAAGCATAATTTCCCACTCTTGCTTAAAATTTGAACACATGAATCTCAGTTGAAAAAAAAAGTACTTAAAACGACGCAACTACATATAATTAAAAGAGAAGACAATAGTATGTCCCACTCACACCAACTCTGAAACTACCACCATAATTCTAAGACCATGAACTAAAAAACTAAAGAGTGTCCATCCATTTTTTCTTCATTTCATACCCTTTTCTTTTTTGGAAAGGATTATGCCAGAGCACACTGCCCAGAACAGAACAGGTCAAAACACTGCTAGCATAAGTGCAATGCTAGGATTTCTGAAAAGGTGACACATAAAAGAATTTCATCATATAATGTTCTTTTTCACTGGAGACTGTACATTAGCCTATTTAAATAAGAATACAATGTCAGTTATAAACAGAAACATGATGTCTGTTAATACAATGAATATCTACCATCTGATAGCAAAGATATCAGCAGAGTGCCTTGCAAATGATGCTTTCATTCGCTCACGCTCAGCACAGTGGTCCACTGCACACAGAAAGCCATCCTCATCATAGGTGAGTCAGCACCCTCAACCGTAATGTACTGTCACATTAGTGATCTTGAACCTAGTAATCCCCTAGAGCTTTTCTTCCTCTAAAACTTTTTCAACTCTCCCGGGGCAACCCTAACATCCTGTACCTTTCATTTCTTTTATACCTGTTAAAGATGTTCTCCAACTCATCCAGACTTCTGCTCTTCATTTTCTTCAAGACCATCCATTTATTCCTGTCCTTACTTCCCTCTCAATACCACTAAGTCCAGAGTCCATTAATAACTTTCACTCCCTTGCTTCCGCATCCTTCTGCTGGAGGGCTCCACTCCTATATGCTGGCCTGCCAACCATTATTAGAAAAGTATAAAGAATAGAAGGACAGTCCTACACTACATGGCAAGTTTCCTCAAATGCCTTTGGAACCTTGATTTCAATGTGTCGAGGGAATTAAAGGTGCATTAATGCAGGTAAGAAATTCAGAGTTTTCACTATGTTTTAGGAGGCATGGAGATAAGGATAAGGAAAATGCTGATATCTACAAGGACCACAAAGAAAAGGAAAGGTATGAGCATGTAGGGAGTTTAACAGTAGGTAAGTAGAGAAAAAGTGTGAAGATGAAAATATGAAGGATTTCAAATTACAGAGGCAGAAAAAAAAAAAAAAGAACAGACTCCATGGTTTCAAACTATACAAAAATAATGTTTCACTGATACAAATACATTGAAAAGGTCCCTGTCCCCCAGATACTTATCTTCAATGTTATGCAGGTTTTAACTTCTAAAACCCCAAACTGTGATATCTGACAACCTGGTTTAAATCATAGCTCTTCCACTTCCTGGATATGGGATCTACACACGTTGCTCCATATTTCTTCCTTCAGTTTTCTCATCTTTAAATAAGGGTAATTATAATGCCTACATAAATAGAGTTGCTGTGAAAATTAAAGGAGCTAATGCAAAAAATACACAAAGCACTAGAACAGTGACTGACACGTAATGAACACCATATTAAATGTTACCTGTTATTCTAGCTAAAAAGCTTACAATGCTATTTAGACACTTTTGTATTCATTTAGCCATTTATGCCAATGACAAGACAGTACTAACTCCCCCAACCATTTCATCTCAACTGAATTCCTATTATGCTGAAGCTCTGGCAGTCTTTCTTCACGCTTCGCTGATTCTTCCTCTCCCAGCCATAAACAACAGGCACAAGTAAACTTCTACTTCTTTCATAGCACACTGAAAATATATCCTTCACAGTATTCACCACAGAGTCACAGGGTACCATAATTTTCAGTTGACTCAGCTACTGCCCCCTCAACTGTGAGTTCTTCCAGGACAGGAGCCATCTTGTCTGCTTAAGGGCACCTTGAGGAATGTTAAAGTAAGTGAAGTAATGTCTACACGAGTGTAACATGACACTTCATGAATATCAGACCATGCTCAATTAAAGAATTACTCATTCAAGCCTTATGATTGTTTTACACTTTCTTACAAAGTATAGCAAAGCAAAAATTCATCCACTGAGTTCATCTACTGTTATTATTTATAAATGTGCTACAGTTAAACATTTAAAAATATCCACTGAGTTCTTAAATACCACATACCAATTTCTTACAGTACTTCAAATTCAAGATATTCTCACATTAGTCACACAACCAAGTCATTTCAAAATAAATCTCTTAACCACTTAAAAGGAGTAAAACTTAAAAGGAGTAATATCATGTAAAGGAAAATATATTAACTTTCAACTACATCCATTTTTTTCACAAGCCATAGGTCATTCTATTTCCACATTGATATTTCCCTCTCCCTAGTGATCAGAAACTGACTAGTATCCATGGTTGTTTCCTTTCTGTATTCAAACTTTAAAAAAATAAAGACAGCAAGATTTAAACAACTTCAAAATTGGTCGGTCTAATTACATGATAATACCATTTTATATGTGTTCTTTGTTTAAAATAACTTAAAAGTACTTCTTTTTAAAAGTACATATGTAAAAATGTATTAATGCCAAGTATTATGGTTCGTGTCTAGAGGTCTCCCCAAAGCCTCATGCAGTCATGAGGCAGGCTTCTAGTTTTTGATTGATTCATGGGCCAATGCTGGAATTATGGGTATGAGTTGGGGCGGGTAGCCTGCATACATAAGGTAGGGAAAGAGGCTTGCTTTTTGCGCTCTCTCTTTTTGCTCTTGCTGCTTTTGCTGTCTTCTGCCACCATGAACTGTTGCGCTCTGCCATGTGCTACTCTGCCTTGGAGCCAGCCCATATGGACTCAAACCTCCACAAACTGTGACCTAAATAAACCTTTCCTTCCTTAATTCTGGGTGTCAGGTATTTTGTCTCAGCAAGGAGAGAAAAGTAACCAACAGATCAACCTATTCTTTTTCTTTTCCAGTAAGTCATAAACATGGCCTATCAGGTATACTGGATCATCATGGTATCAAAAGAATAAAAGAGAACCTATAAATAATTCAATCTTCTAACTACTAAAAAGAAAAAAACTTAATAAGCACTGTATTGCTTAAACAGGAAACTCAAGTGGGGGTGTGGTATTCTCAAAATTTGAAACAAAAAATGAGTAACTTTGCAAGTGGAATAGTTGGAGAGGACGGGTGAAAATGAAAATATATGCACTATTTTACAAAGATCCTCTATAAAACCAAATTCATTTTAAAATTTGGGGTTACAAAAAATGAATCATTTACATATATATTTTTAAACAAAAATTACATTATTAAACTTTAAAGCATCATTGTCTGTGGTTTTCATTTTACTTACCGTAAGACCAGGGGTTAACTTACTTAACTCCTTGTTAAAGGAGGAAGGACTATCTTAGGGCCTTATTTACTCTCTCACACTTTATTAAATATTGGGATTTTACTTTCCCTACAACTGTTCTCATTATGGGGTTTGTACCCTCGCTTTTCCACTTGTAGCTGGATGACCTCAAATAAGTTATTTTAGCTCTGCAAATTGGTTTCATCAACTGTAAAATATGTAATGAAAGGACCTATCCTCATAAGATTGCTGTGAAGATTAAAAGTGAAAGTATTTAGCAGAATTCTGGTACACTCAATGAACACCAGCAAACATTATTATTTTAATGGTCATTAACTATTCTTTCCAGCAAGTAGCTAGATGATATTTTACTAAAGAATTAATTTTAGGTTATTTTCAAATTTTATCTTTTTAAAATGGAGAAAAAGTGTGAATGTTGATGCATAAAGCTTTTTCCAAATTTAGGACATTTATTTAGGATGTATTCAAGAAGTTTAATCACTGCGCCTAATGATACAGAAGTAGTAAGATACAGATTTACACTCTCATTAACAGATATAAGTGCCCAACTCATTCCATCTATGTTAGTCAACACTGATTATCAGCATTTTCATTAATTATTTCATAAAATATGCAGAAATCAGAAAAGAAGGAAATTTTGATTAACATAAACTACATTTAGAATGTAAATATGTGAAGTTATTTACCTAAACCATAAACTTGGCACTAAGATTCCTAGTAGCTAAAACGAAGTATTTCTGAATGTTGAAGGGGGTGGGGAGAGGGGGGAGCAGCATTTGATTCCTCAAGAAAAACAAAAACTTCTTTTAGGCCTACCCTGTAAGTATTTGCAGGAGTACCCAACTGGCATCCCACAGACCACTGGCCCTCTTTTAAAAAAATGTTGTAATAACAAATTTTAAAAAGAGAAGCTCTATTTCTTATATATTAACTATGTTATTTGTTTTACATGTGCTCCCAAGACAGTTCTTCTGTATTCAAAGTGGCTGAGACAAGCTAAAGATTGGACCTGCCTTTCAAAACCCAGGGTTGCAGTGACACGTGTGTATAAATCGGGTACTCAGGAGACTAAGGCAGAAAGATGGCAGTTCAAGGCCAGCATGGACAATTTAGCAAGACTGTCTCAATCAAGCCCCCAGAAAGATCTTCCTAAAATGGATACAAAGTGACTTAAGGACAACATTCTCAACAACAAATGTGATAGAAGGATTCACTTGCTGCAATCTTTAGGATTCTGAACACTATTAAATGTGCTGTTACCACTATCCTTAGTTCTGGTTTTGTATGGGACTCATATACTGTGCAATATGGCTTAACCGACATCAACATCCTTCTCAATCACCTTGCTTATTTTTATACTTGTCAGCAAAAAAAAAAAAAAAAAAAAAAAAAAAATTCTTAAAAAGTACTATTTTGTGTGACCATTTAATAAGGAAGAGAAATGCAAAATGCAGCTTCTTCTTCAGACTGAATGGTTGATATGAACAACTCTTCAATAAAATCTTGTCACCGTTTTTAAAAGTTATATAACGACCTTTAGCCATATTAGAATTTGTTATGTAAAACCTTTTAACAATCATTCTGAAAACTATTACTCAAAATTCACTTTCAGGATTCAATACTAGAGTATCCTATAAGGTAATGTACACAAAGTTTGTTTTGTTTCTGCTTTGCAAGAAATGTTCTTGTTCTCTTTCAGGTCTAATCTCCCTATACTACAGGCATTAAAGAAAATTTGGGCATATGACCTCTGACTAAGATCTGATAATCCTACTTTAAAATATAAAATGCTCAAATATTGTAGCAAAAGTAGTAACATTATTTTCACTCAAAGAGTTCTATAGGAAAGAAAAAACAGGAAACAAAAAGGTAAAGGACAGGTGGCAGAAAAGATGTTAAGGAATTTCATGTATTCCTAAAATTACATTCACAGGTTTAGCCATTCATTTCCTTCCCATGTGAACACAAGCTACCTAAAACACTTATAGCTATATATAACCACCCTCTTCACCTAAGCCCATGGCTTGGGCTGGGAATATAGCTCAGTGGCAGTGCCTGCCTGGCAAGTACAAGGTCCTGAGTTCGATTCCTGATACATAAATAAACAAACAAAACAAAACAAAACCATGGCTTTCTTTTGTAGAAGACATTTTAGCATCCTTTTTAAAGAAGTAGAGAGTACCAAAACTGGTAGTAGAAATTTTTCAAAAGCTGGAAAAAAACTAAGCATTCTGGTTTCTCATATCCTACAAAGTAATACAAATATTAAATGCTATTCTTCCATCTCACAATCAAGTAAGTACTCTAAGTATTCATGTCAATACTTTCTTTTTTCCACTAATGACATAGAATTTCAATGACTCTTAACAAAATTATGCTGATCTCATGACAGATATGAGCTTAGAGCCTTTAGTTTTTCTAACAGTCATTACTAATCCTTTCATGTCTGTCCTAAAAGATGTTGCTAGACAGAAGACAGCTATGTAATATTAAGATCATTCCCTCTAGATAATGAATCCACAAAAAAGGAGACTTTTATGCCACCCTCGTCACTTACAGCACATGCAGGCTTCAAAGGTCCAAGCTTTACTCTAGAGAACTTCTTTTTTAAAGGTGTTACTTATACATATTCCATTGATTTTATACACATTTAAGTGAGCAGTCTCTAAAGCTTTTGGAAAAATGGCTCCTTTAGGCACTTAAATTGTTATTGAAGGCTCTGCACCAGGCAGATTTCACTGATTCTTGACTCCTGGTATTTGTGCCTTGTGTAGGCCTGTCCCCTTGAGTGTAGGTGGATCAAGTGACTTGCGTCTAACAAAAGCATAAAAGGGATGAGGTATCACACTTCTGTGATTAGGTTAGAGGCTGTGACTTTTGCTACTTCTTGATAGCACACTCCCTAGCTCTTCTTGTGTATCTGCTCAGATGAAGCAAGCTTAGGAGGCCCACATGGCAAGGAACTGAGGGCAACCACTGGCCAACTACCAAGAAGAAACTGAGACTTCAGTTCAACAGACTGCGAAGGGCCGACTCCGGCTAACAACCCTGAGAGAGAGCTTGGAACCAGATTCACAATATGAACAAGCTGAGCAGTAGAACCCCCACTAGCTCAAATTCCAGATGAGACTGCACCTCTGGCCCTGACACTGTCACTGTCACTGCAGCCTTATGAGAGGCCTGACAACACAGGGAACCCCAATGAAGCCATGCTCAGATTCCTGACACCTCTACCTCTTCCTTTTCACCTGCTATCCTCTAGCCTAAACTGTGATCCCAGTCCCAGAGCTCCAGGGCCCACTTTTCCACTCTTCAGTCTTTGACTCTTCATCATGAGCTCTACTCAGCAAGGACTCTTTATCATCTCTCAGGTGTCCTATACTCAACACTCTCAGAGCCAGAATGAGTGAGAGATTGGCAAGATGATTTAGACTTACCATAGCAGACACAGGGAGGACAGTCCAGACTTACCAGTTACAGAAGTCAAGACACGGGGACAGTGAGAGAACAAGCAGTTCTATGTAATGGCCACTAAAATCTGGGTCTATATTCAACATTGGCGTGTAGTAGCGAGCATGATGCCAAGTACATGAGATATGTTATAATGAAGAGAGTCAGGCTGAACACTAATGTAATCCAAGAAAATAGCTGATTAAATATTATCAGTATCTACCATCAGTTCAACCCTATGCAAAGCTGAGGTACTAAAAGGAACATCATTTGCCTTTACCCCTCAAGCAGCTCTAGTAATTATCTAACACTAGAGAAATTAGGAGGAAAATTATATAAAATTTAGTTTACACAGAATAAAAACTACATGAAACGTTCAATATGTTATTGACATTGTTTTCCTTACTATAAATAAAATTCATTTAGTCTTACACAGTTAGCACATATCCAAAGTATTTTAAAATCAGATGCTTTAAAACTATGGGTATTAAAAAATAACTACGAGTGTTATTTGTTTTGTACATTTGTAAATTTGTGTGACACATTAAAAATACCATCACCTGTTCACATTTGCTTGATTCCAAGTTATCAAAGGTTTGAAAATAAGAAATATCCTATATAAATAAATTGATGGATTACAGAGTTTAGGCAATGTACTCAGCAATTTTATACACACTATCTCACTTAATTCTAAACAGAACTATGTAAGGACTTTCACAGAATATACACATCTGTATATATCATGTATGACTGATACTATTTTCTGAATTTTGCCCTACATGTGTGCCGATAAATTTATTCTATGCAAAAGAAGACAGTACAGACAAAATATGTATCATTTCACAATAAAGCAATTAGTACAAAGTCTTAAAGTTCTTCATTTCTGCTTTGCTTATAAAACCAAATAACATTTCATAATATGAAAAATGGCATCCATACAACATAAGTTGTAGCTTCTGATACGGGCTAATTTTACACAAATGGTAAGTAAATAAAGCTATGCTATGGAAAAAAAGCATACATTTGATTCTTTCATCTGTCTCAGAACAATCTAGTCAGTTCTCTAATAGCAGGATCATACTGTGAGATGTGCTCTAATGTTTACTATTTCACTATGTCACCACAGTGAGAAAGCTAGTTTGGGAAACATTTTTTCAATTTGGGTTTATTACCCCATCTGTTTATCATGTACCAGGTTCAACAGCTTTTCAGAATTATCAAGAGCAAGGGGCTCTTCTACAACAGAAAACTGGCACATACTTTCTAAAGATATCTACTCCCTCTTTGTTCTATCACTGTGCACAGTGCAGAAAGATTCATTTACGGTATTTACTTTGACTATTACTAGATAATAGCTATCTCTAAATATATTTTACTACCCAATATGAGAATTAAATGATTTACTTTCTCCACCCTCTTGCCAAAATAGGCATTTTCCAACTTCTTCATCCTTCTGTTTATCTGTTTATCTGACCCCTAGAGACTCTTAGCCACTGTTCCTATGTTTGCAGTCCTCACTCTAAGTGATAAGCCTATTCAAACACTTGGACCATTTTCCTACTGGGGTGTTTGTCATTTGTTACTGGTGTTTAAGAGTACTTAATATATTAAGATAAATTAATCCTCTTTCACATAGGCTAATACTTTCCTACCATATATTATTCTAACAATTTTATTTGTACCATCTTTTAGGTAGCAGAACCTTAAATATACAGCTATAATCTTTTCCTTTATAGTATGTGGTTTGATGTCATATCAAAAAGCCTTTCTATTTTTAAACTAAGTAATAATCATTGCTCCTCCTGCCTTAGTATTTTTCTCAGTTTTCCTCTGAACATTCAAATAGTTAATGTGTCCATGATTAACTTTTGTGTATGGTGTAAGGTGTGATGCTGGCTTATAGTTATTTATTTATTTTCAAATGGATACCAACTGTCCCAGTACCAACTGGTCATTCTACCTCATGTCAATTTCAATTATTGTGAGCTCCTAAACACTAGTTTAATGCTGACAGGAAACTTTTAAGTCTGCATTAAAGTGATCAATTTTCAACGTACATTGTTATTCAAAGGGCTATGTATTTTTCCTTATAGCATTCCCAGCACCTGCTAGAATTAAAATAAAAGGAAAGGTGGGAGTGGGAGTATCAAATTTGACTACAATGCCAATAACATTAAGCCACCAGAATAGTTTACTATGTGTATGTACAACTGTGACATGAACTAAAATTACACTTGAATTGCCTGTGGACAGCACTTTTAGACATGTTTTTACTCTGGTAAAGCAGTGAAAACTGTACAAGGTATAAACATCACATATTAAAACTGAGAGTTAACTATCTCTTGATAGCATAAGAACCAAAAACATGGTAGGGAGACTCATAAAAAAATCTAAATATCTAAGTTCAACTTTATCCCCTTATCTAAAAATACTTTTAAAGCAGACTCTTCAACCTAGTGTTCTTTTTCTGTCTGTGACAAGCACAGTGTTTTTAGGTAGAGTATACCTAGACTAAGAATGGGAAAAGGAAGCCTGCAGAACAATGTTCAGAACGTGCTCTGTACCTTTCAGTGTAACATACACTCTAGGCAGCTGGGAAGGTATACCCTACTAGCATAATTAACTTCCTTGGGCTTGACCAAGAATGTCATTAAACAACTCTTCTGATTATAATTTGGCTTCTTCTAAAGCCAAGATAATATACTGCTGAATGACCAAGAATTCTAGTCTACCTCATAATTATATTTATCATAATAAGTTAACACAAACAGGCATTGTTTCTATTGTGTACTTAGCAAAGGTCTGTGAGTCAGTTCCCTTGAACTCCATTACTTGGAGCTATACTGATGAAATTGAGTTTCTGAGAAGCAGACCTGCCATGAGCCTACCAAAGCAGTATTACCTTTGAGGCCACACCTGGAATGGCCAACTAGTCTCCCTGAACAAGAACATCTTATCTCTCCACTTTCAATAAGCACCAAGAAATACAATTTCAAACTCAGTGCAGCCTAGTATTTAACCTGACAACATTATTTCATAGCCCACACTATGCCAGAAGCCTTGGACAGAGAATAAAACAGGTTATCTCCATCTTAATTATTCAAAAATATTTTCTCCTTTTAAATCAGACTATTTTGAATAGTCCTCACCAACAACCCCACATTTTTACTGACAGTGCTCTGCTGTGATGTGTTTGGCCTATTCAGGGGCACTATAAAATTTGCTGGTGTATCCATAGTAAGACTACTGTTGAGGTCAGTGCTTATCCCATTACATGGGGTCTTGTTATAGAATTTACTTCTGACCTTAAGTGTCAGGAACTGCTGCACTTTTATTAAAAACAAGTTTGCTTATTTTCAATTTTTATGGATATAAGTTTACCAGGCTTTTTTTTTCATCATCTACAGAACTTAGAGAAATATTTGTGCCCCCTTGGGAGCAAATCTTTTGTAATTTTTGGTATAGCTTATGAATCTCCATAAATCACATTAGATTTTGAGGGGACAGACAAAATAAACAATGCTTAGATAATATATCTCAAGTAAAAAACATTAATATAAGGATTAAAGAAAATAAATCACATAAGAAGTCAAAGGAGAGGAAGGATTTCTCAAATATACTATGTAGACTTAAAAAATAAGAACCAGTAAATTCTCAACTAGCTGGGGAAACACAAGGGGAATTAAAGGGAGAAAAAGGAGAAGGAAAGATCAGAGAATACCCCAAATAATTTTTTATTAATAGAAACTAGACAAATACTAGTACAAAATGACTGTATAAACTTAGTCAAGCTTAAAGTTACATGATATTTATAAACATTTATTACCACTTGAGTGCAAAATGGTAAAATAACACACTGATATTTGATAAAGGAAACACAAAAATTATTTGATAAAAAAACAAACGACTCTTCACAACCTGTATCTTATCTGAACTATTCCCTCTGCCAAATATTAGGAAAAAAATCTATGCATGCACCAATCTGAATCTACCTCTCAGCTTTCTAAGTAACCCAATGGGCAGTTTAAGTAGATGTTTAAACTCTGTAACATGCACAATCATATTCTTATTGCACAGTCTCTGTCCTTCAAAGTCAGTGAGTGGCACCTTGCCTCACCACCAAGAGACTTTCCAAGGCTTCACTGCTGTATGTCAACCATAGTCCACACATACCACTCTTAAGCCACCTCTACTCAGAAGTTAAACACCTTCCTCCTTATTCTCAGCTTCCTTAAATCTGTTGCTCTCCGTGTTCCAGAGAATCTCAAGCTTGCTAGGAGGTTAAACTCTAATTCAGTCCAACACTGAAAAGATTTTAGAATAAATCTTGTCAGTTCCAAGTTCTTAGGTAGGACTAAAGAAACTGTCATCTTTCCATTCCTTCTTGACTCCCCTTCCCAATCTTTAAATAAAAATTTAAAATATCTTTAGAATAGATAGAATAAAAAAGTATGCTCATTATAGTTTCTATGCTAAAAGAAAACATTTTCTGTGCCAGGGTAGACCATGGGTTTATAGGACCAATGTCACAGCTGACCTATCCCTACCCAGAGTCTGCAGCAACTCGTTCCTTCAGAGTAAATGGCTAACAGTATCTAGCCATAAGGGGTACAGTGATCCAAGCTGTATTCTCAAAACTAAGCTGCTTCTTAAAAGAGTAGAATTAGACTGAGTGGAAGAGGTAATATAGAGAGTATTTAAGAAGTAAAAAATTTTCAGGAAAACTACAAGTATTCTAAAAAGGCTGAAACTAGTTCAATACACAAAGAAAGATAAATCACCTTTTTACATTTCAAAAAAAATACAGAAAAAAATGTTTATAGCAAAAACATGAAGTCAAGCATGGTGGTACACACCTGTAATCCCAAGCACTCTGGAAGAATAAGGCAAGAACTCCAATTCAAGCCCAGACTTGGCAACCTAAGAGACACAGTCAAGACTTTGTCTCTAAAAATTTTAAAAAGGTCTCAGGAAAAGACTCTGGGTTCAGGGCTCAATACCAGGGGCAAAAAAAGAAAACATATTTTTCATCTGTCAGTTAAGGAAAAAATAAAAAGACTGATAACAGTACTGGAGATACTGTGGAGAAACACTCAAATACTGTAGATAAAAACGTACTTTGGTAACACTCTCAAAGACCTGAGAACATCTACCAAAAATTTCAAAGTGTATTCTCTGTTAAACAAAATTTATAGGTCACTATTTTTGTCTAGCCTTCTGCTCTAGGACCCTACAGACCAGAAAAATCAAAATCAAGTCATCTATGCTAAGTGCCACTTATACTGAACTTGAAACACACAAATCTTCCACAGAAGATACATGGCAACTAATCAGAACAGGCCTAGTTTACCCAAACCAACATGAAAAGGAAGTGCCTTATTTTAATTCTATAAGGAAAATAACTTTAGAGTGACCAATCTGATTTTTGTAGCCTATTTCTGCTTGCTTAAATTAGGCCCTTTTCTGCCTTCAAAGCCTCTCTGTGTCCTCTACTTAGCTCACTAGAAGACTCACTCTATTTTAAAAAATGAGAGGTTTCCTTATTCTAGGATTACAATTACATCTTTAAACTAAATTTGTTATAATTTTGTCTTGTGCCAATTCTTTAATCCTAAAATTCAATTTCTGACCATTTATCCTTAAAAAATAAAGTGCAGATTGGCAGGCCGTTATACAGTCTGATAATTTTTTAAGAACTGAACAAGTCAATACTGTTCAGTACTACAACAATACACACGGTGAAAATCTCCCCTCTCCCAACTTCGCTGGGTCTTTCTGATTAACCAAAGATTCACCTTTGAACAGCTATGGGCCACCTTGAGTAATAATTCAATCAACCTATGACTTACCATTTCTGTCATTAGAAGATATTACACTAAATAAAGTGAAGGAGGGAGAGTGGGAAGAAAAAAGGCAGGAAGGCAAGCAAGCTGGCTTAAAATTACCCAGGTTACAGTCTAGCAAATAAAAACTACTACTTATTTTCTTAAATGAGTGAATTCTACATAACAAGGAGCCATGCAAAACACAGAACCATGTAAAATGAACAAAAAGGCAAGGTGAATGTTTAAAATTTTTAAAATTAATTACAGGAAAAGACATTGCTATTAATCTGTCTCAAAATATTCCCCCCTTGCTTCCAACACACTTACTCCATTGTTGTTGCCACTTTCTCAAGTAGTTCTAGAAGTCCTCCTTCTCAGGTGTCTTTATGAGGTATAATAAAAAATAATGCAAATACGGCTGCCAAGTGCCATCCAATGGAAAGCAAGGCCGGTAAAAGCATCACTAGCATGTCCTCATCCACCTTAGTCACTGGACCTGGCACAGTGCAACTTCTGGTTCTTCCCAAAAGTCAAAATGACTAAGAAAGGTAAAAGTTTTGAATCAGTTTAGGAAATCAAGCCAGAACAGTGCAACTAAAAGACACTGAGGAAAGAGGGCTTCCACAACTACTTGAGAAAGTGGTACGAATGATGGGATAAAATATATTTGAAGTGAGAAGTATTCTGAGGGGGATTTATGGCAATGTGTCTTTTACTATAATATATCCTTTAAATTTACTTCCTTTAAAAAATTATGTTCACATGTATAAAGGGACACATATATCCAGGTGTAATCATAGACGTGTGTATGCATCTTACACCAGTAGGTACATGTATCTACATATACACAGGAACAAATTCCAGGAATTAGGCTCAATAACTGAGCCAGTGTCACACTGGTCCTTTACAGCAGTATATGCATGAAGATGGGCACCTACATAGTCTAAATCCCCTAAAATCATACCATGATTTCTTCCAGCAATATTCATAAAATGAATTCATTTTTCCCAGGCTACAGTGATGTTTAAGATGTCTCACAACATCAGAGGACTGTCACCAATTCCTTTTCTAACAGTAGTTGGCATATATAAACTACAGTCTGCCAAAACAGCATTCTCCTTGGCAGAGAACATGACTGGGATGGAGGTAGACTCACAAATGCAGCTTAAAAGATTTTGGACACAAACAACAGAGCAATGAAACAGGGCATATAACATGATTAAACAGGGTGTATACATGAGTGGGAACCAATACCATTAAATGGCTGACTTCTCATCAGAAACAATGATCAGCTGTCATGTTTCCTCAACTGGAAACTACACTTCAGGTTTAAAAACATCTTGGGGCCAAGGATATAGCTCAGTGGCAAAAGCACTTGCCTGGCAAGCCTGAGGTCATGAGTTTGATTCCTGATACTAAAAATAAAAAAAAAAAATAAAAACATCTTGGTGGGATGGAGGTGGGGAAAAAAAAGGTGATAAACAAACCTTTCTTTTTTTCATGATTTGCCTGCATATCACTTTTAACCCACAAAGTACCTGTGATACATTAAATTACTATGTCTTAATTTCCCACCTCACCAACTGGATCAGAAAAAATTAAACTACGCCCAAATGAAAATCATCCAGATGTTAACATCTGTAATTCTTAATAGAAATCCAAAATGTGCAGGATCTGGGGGTTACCAGAACCAGCAATTTGTATACCAACAGCTTCAAAACATGTTTATAGTCAGCATCGGGAAATGTCTGAAAGCTAAATTAACATTAGATTGGTAATCAACTGTCTGTTTCTCCAGATTTCAAGATAGACATAAAGAAGCACAATTCCATACCACACAGTCTGGACCTGTGCAAGAACAGTGAGGATAAACTCAAAACAGTTGTTAATATGTAGACTCTGTAGTGGAAGTTTTGCAAGCCCCCAACTTTAGGTGTATTTTTTGTCATTCAACTGGCTTGAAGCACAAGTTAATGGTTAAGAGAATAACGCTCCTAACTGCCTACTCCCATAAACAAAATAGGTCAGAGAGACATAGGTATGCTGCTTGGCTTCTTTAAACCTCAGTTTTCTCACCTGAAAGATGAAGATGACCCCTCATCCTTGATTAATCTCAGTCCATATAAACCATTTAGTACAGTAACTGGCACAAAGACTTAGTAAATGCTATTATTATTGTTGTTAGAAATCAATGCATTTATTGGAAACTCTGGAATCTACCACAAATTTTGACTGTGAATTTGGTCAGTAAAAAGTAAAAGATCATGCAAATAGTCCCCTAAGTTGAAAATCATGTTTAGCTCTTCAGCTAAATCTTACTCTTCCTGAACCAACTATGCTAAATCTCAGTTCTTCGAAAGTACTGTTTTATCCGTGTGTGTGTGTGTGTGTGTGTGTGATTCTCTTTGTTCATAACATTTTTAATCCCACCTCCCATTCCCAGACTTGGACTGAGTAATTCCTATTCAACTTGTAATTCTCAATAATAATAATTCTCTCATTACTTCCCAAATTCTTTTATCCAGATTAAGGTACCTACCTACCTTATTCTCTCTAATTGCTCTCAACCTCCCATATTTTTACTCACTAAACTATTAACAATGTTATTTAATGTATGATCTAAAGATTGTAAGCTTTCAAAAGCAGAGCCAGTGACTACATTATTCACTGATCTCTCTCCAGTGCTAGATGCATGGCAAGAAGTAAAAGAAGCTCCATAATAAATACTTGTTGCATTAAATAAAAGTAGAAAGACCAGTCAGCCTGGTTAACTGTAACAAAAGTTCACATGTTAAGTACTGTAATTCTTGCTAAATTTATGCCCTTGTTCATTCACATTCTAGAAGGATGCTTCAAATTTAAAATCTAAATCCCACCTCTCAGTACTACTCACTGTATAAGATTTATTTACGTTGCTAAGACAGCTTCAAGCTTATCATGCTCGGGGCTGGGGGTATAGCTCAGTGGCATAAGCGCTTGCCTGGCAAGCACAAGGTCCTGAGTTCGATCCCTGGTACCGGAAAAAAAAAAAAAATTAGTTACTCAGCTTATCATGCTCTATTTAAAATCGTATTGAAAAACCAAGAGGTTTATTCTTCTGTTGTTGTTGTTGTGGATGTTGTTGCTGTTGTTGATGTATGCCTGTTTTCTTTCTTGTCCTTGGATTTTTGGTTCTTGTGTTTTTTTTGTTTTGTTTTGTTTTTGTTTTTTTTTTTCTTTTTTTTCTGTTGCTGAGAGGATAAACTGTCTGACTAAATTTGCATGTCTGTATATGGGTCCATACATCTACAA
>PVLD010028387.1:0-19467 GCA_004027595.1 Dinomys branickii
ATTGAAAGACCTAATCCTAAAATCGGCATCTGAGATGAATACACACTTCTCACATAAAGAAATACAAATGGCAAATATATGAGAAAATGTTCAACATCATTAGTCATTTGAGAAATGTAAATTAACACAACATTGAGATTTCATTTCACCTCAGTAAGAATGGCTAGTATTAAGAAATCAACCAATAACAAATGCTGGTGAGGCTGTCGAGAAATAAGAACTCTTCTCCACTGCTGGTGGGAAGGCAGACTGGTGAAACCACAGTGGTGATTCCTCAGTAAACTAGATATAGGGGTCCCATTCAACCTAGCTACTCCCCTCTGGGTATTTTCCCAGAAGATCTGAAACATCATATCACAGCGATACATATTCACTCATGTGTATAGCAGTGCAATTTGGAATAGGTAAATCACTGGGGACTGGTTAAAAAAAACTGTGGCATTTATATAATGCAATATTACTCAGCTATAAAGAAAGACAGTCTTGAGGCTTTTATAGATAAATTGTCCCAACTAGAGACCATATTCATAAATGAAATAAATCAGAGGTGCATGCATAAGCAGTGTATTGTATTACTGGTGTAGGAACCTGAAAGTGTGAATATAAATTAGAAGGTATGATAAACAGTGTGAAATGAAAGGAAACTGCTCAAAAGTAGGGAGCATCTGGAATTGGGGAAAGGAGAAAAGAAGAAGGGGATAATTATGTATATATGTATGTATGTGCAGGGTGGCTAACATAGTTGTACTACTGACTTATGTCGCTCTATTGTAAGGAACAGTTAGTGATTAGTTGTTTAATCAGTCCTGCATGTCTATATTTATTTCCCTGAGTATACACTTCAAAGTTATCCAACAACCATTGTTAATTCCCTGTCATCTTTTCTGTAATTCAATTTTGATTGTACTACTCTGGCGCTACTTTGTAAGTGGTTGTCTGTTTGTTAATGTTTTTGTTCTTTTACTTTTTAAAATAAAAAAAATGATCCCTGGACATAGTACCTGTTTTTTTATAAGTGGTAGATAATGTAAAATTTGCAGTGAAAATCTAAAGACTGAAGTGGAATGGGGTTGTCAGTATAGAGCCTCAAATTCCTGTCTGACTTTTAGTTGTCTCCATGTCGTTTTATGTAGTCTTCTCATTTCATTGTCCATGGTTCTGGATTTTTCTCACTTGTTAGTTTCATGTCCAAAGGAAACTTTGCTTCAACACAGGCTAATATTAAACAATCTTAAGGCAAAGTAGTTGCCAGACACAGAGGTTGTATACGAAAAATAAGACTTCATTCTAACATCAAGGAATTTACTGTGTACCAGAAAAGCAGAGGCCAAGATTATAATATATATGACACGGAAACAATATAAAAGCTATGATTATAATTGCTTCATTTCCTTAATAAAATATTTTCATTCAATAATTAATGTCCAATTCTAGGGCAAAAAAATCAATAAATCTTAGCAATTCCAGGATACATTGTTGCTATTGGAAGAGTGGTTGAACCAATGCAGTAGGAGTTTGGGGAGTTGGTGACAGAAGAGAGCAGAAATATTAATATTCCCATATTACCACAATCTTCTTATACCCTGGAGGAAGGAGAGTTCAATTCATAATGTCTTGAGGGACAGTAGGATATTCCTCTTCCTGAATTCATGTCATGTGTAGCTGTGTGGTTAATGTTTCTGTCCCATCTTTCTCAGGTGGCTTAGGTGCCAAGACCAGGTGCTGCAGGAGCCCTGACACACTGTCCTTACTGGGCAGTGCTCTGTGATCTCCCCAGGATGTTCTCTCAACCTCTAGGGAACCTGGGTGCTATCCATATCTTCTCATCCATACCCTTTGTTATTATCTAGTCTCTTTATTTCATAGGAGGCCAGGATCTTCAGACCTACTCCAAGAAGGACTTACCTTTTCTCCCCCTAAGAATATGTGATCATTGTAGATAGAGGAACAGTGTTCACTTAGTTGCTATAAATCACATCTGAGGGTTATTTGTCTCATATTTCTTTTTGGAGCTCTCAGCACAAGAGAAGCCCTACTCACAAATCTTATCAGGAATCTGCCACTACAAAGCACTGCAGCATCACTTCCAAAGTAATACATTCCTTATCTCATGCAGCAGTCATGGTTTTTCAGAGAGACAAGTCCAGGAGGATATCAGTCTAAATAGATATACAGATAGATGATAGATAGATAGATAGATAGGTAGAGATATAGAAGATACAGATTTTGATGATATAGATATATGAGATACAGTTAGAGATACAATTGAACTCATTAGGGAAACTGACTCACATGAGAGTGGGAGTTGAGAAGTCCTGTTACAGGCGGTCTGCAAGCTGAAGATCTGGGGTGCTGGCAGGTTGTTTCAGTCCAGGTCTGGAGGTGTCAGAACCAGGGAAGCTGATGGTGTATCTCTCCTGATAATTCAGGAAATTATCAGTGTATGTCCTGGAGTCCAAAGTTTTGACAGCATAGAGTTCTAATAGAGCTCTAGTAGAGTGAGAAAAATCTCACTTTTCTTTGCCCTTTTGTTCTGTTTGTGCCCCAAACCCATTGCATGTGTCCACCTATATTGAGGGTGGATTTTCCTCACTCGGTTCACTGAGTCTCAGCTCATTCCCCGTCTGGAAAATCCCTTAGAGACACACCCAATCAATACAGTCCAGTGAGTCATAGCCCATTCCCCTCTGCAAACACCCTTAGAGACATACCAAATCAGTCCAGTCTGCTGAGAAACAGCCCATTCCCCTCTGGAAACACCCTTAGAGACACACCTAATCAGTGTAGTCTAGTTAGTCATAGCCCATTCCCTCCTTAAACACCCTCAGAGACACCTCCAATCAGTCCAATCGTTCAAAAAAATGTCAAATCACCTGGATTTCCTTCCAGGAGAAGAGGAATGGGCTTAGTGCTACTGCTTTTGGGCTTAATGAAATACCTGTGAATTGTCTGATTCAGTTAAGTTGGCACCTGAAATTAATCACAGGTTCACCTTTTATTAGCCAGGCACAAATGTGCTTTTACTTATTTTACTTAATGTCCAAATAATAGCAATAAACAGTTAACAGTTCCATTGTGTAAAAATCCCCAACATCTTCCTTATCCACCCATTGGTTGGTGAACATTTGGTCTGTTTCCAAGATTTAGCTGTTGCAAACTACCGCTATAAACATAAGTGTGATATATCATTGTAGTGTGATGTTTTAAATTTTTTTCAGAAAGATACCAAGAAGAGGAATAGTTACATCAAATGGGACCCAGATATTCAAATAGAGATCAACTAGGACCTCTAGTTCTAATTTTGAGGAATCTCCCCACTGATTTCCACAGTGGTTGCACCAGTCTACATTCCCACCGATAGTGGAGTATTCATAAATTGTACCAATAAACTTAATTTAAAAAAAAACAGTTAACAGTTCCACCTAATGTGATACTGCTGCTCTTCATACAACCAAAAGAGCCCTAATACCTTCCAAAAAGAGGAGTTAAAATCTTGTGTAATCATTACCCTTCTCCTGATGTCCATAATTTAAATACTATGATGTACAGTTAATAATGTTTTATATTGATATAAAGTCAAGAAATCTTGGATTATATAATAAAGTAACTAGAACAAAACAAATGTATATTTACATATATAAACATGCAAACACACACAAAAATGTAATTTAACAATAGGGAGACAACACTCATGACAGTTATAGTATTAGGTTTGTAACTGGCCTCATCTGCTACCTTAATCTGCTACCATTTTCTCCCAGAAAGAAAAATTTTCTAAATATGTGAGTGAAATAGATCAGACACACAAACTTAGGTATTATTCGATTTTTATAAGAAACAAAAATATAAGAGCAAAACAAAAGCTAGTTAACTGGAAACAGGGAGATATTTTGCAAAAGAGAAGGAGACCACAAAATGGAGGGAGGTCGGAGGAAAAGGAGGAAGGCAGAAGGAAGAGGAGGGAGGTACAAAAAGAGCTGAGGTGTGCTACGCATGTGTACCAACTTCCCACAATGAATGTAATCATTATGTACTGCTGACCTGTACTAATAAAATAAAAATTAATAAAAGAATAAAATTCACACTGAGTTTCAATCCCCTGAGCTAACAGCGAGCAGGTGAGGACCTAAGTATAGAAGTCCTCCTTCCTCCATCCCAATATTTCCCTTTCCTGGAGGTCCCCAAAGACAGAAGGAAGAGACCTGGAAGCTGGTGTGTCCATTGCTAAAGGGCAGTGGTTGGGAAATGAGGTTTGGGGTGGAGGTATCCCCGGAGGCCCCCAGTGTGGAGCCGTGGCCACTGTAAACATGACCCAGGTTGAAAGCTGGTGGTATCAGGCCTCTTGAGATTCCTCCTAGATGGAGAATGGAATGTGTGTTCTTCTCCTTTGGTCAGGAGAAGAAAGGTGACCCAGAAGTCAGCTGTACAACATTGCTAGACCTGATGCTCTCAGAGAAATATTGGGGTTTGAGGAGCTGAGTTCAGAGAGGGTCTGTGACGCAGGGGAGAGTTTGTGGTTGGGGCAGGGAGGTGGCTACAGGAGGTGAACCCAGCTTGCAACTGTTTTTTCCTCATACTGGATCAGCACCTGGGCCCTTACTGGGCAATGATTGAGGTCATGGCTTCCTTGCTTGGAAGAAACTTCTGAACATCAGTTGCCTAGCCCGCAATAAGAGGTCAGGTGACCTCTAGGAAATCTGCCCAAGTGAGAGGCAGGCAAACTGACTATAAGGGAAGTTGATTGCCGAGTGCAATCAAGAACAATCAGGAGGGCATGTGTGAGGGCCCACGCCAGAGGGCCACTGTGGAGCCAGGAGTGCCCCTCAGGGCCCAACAGGGTCATGATCAGAGTTCTGCCTCAGCCTGCTCCAGCCAGGAGCCTGGGGCACCAGGCAACTCACACTGAGCCTGTCTTGCTTCCCCATTCACTACTTCCTGGCTGCCATCTTCACCTGCTGCCTGCTTAGTTGTAGCAAACAAAACACCACCCACAAGTTAAAGTGGGAAAAGTTTACTGCATTTTGGTTTGATCTGTACAGATTTCAGTACGTAGCTGGCTGGCTCCAAGGCAGGGTGACATGGCAGAGGGGCATGGCAGAGAAGAAGGAGCTTCTGTTGTGGGTGAAGGGTGTTTTAGCTCAGCAACAAGAAAAGTAATAAAGACATAATTTAATCATTTCCCCATCACTCCCGTATCCCACTCTTTTCCTTGGTCTCACATCTGGGTAAGGTTCAAAGTATATATTGTATTTTGATCCTATTTATGCCCCCTATGATCTACCCTTCTTACACCCTCTCTCCCTTCTTTTCCCTTCTGTGAATCTAATAATAATTTTCCTTCTATTTTTTGGTCAATTTTTTAGATAACGCATGTTAGGGAGAACATGTAGTATTCGTCTTTCTCACTCTGGCTTATTTTGCTGAAATGCTGATTTCCTGATCCATTCATTTTCGTGCAAATGACAAATATTCTTTATATGGCTGAGTGTTGCTCTAATATGCATATATATACCTCATCTTTTATCTCCTCTGTTGATGGGAACCTGGGGTAGTTTAATATCTTGGCTGTTGCATATTGTGCCCCAGTAAAAATGGGTATGCAGGTATCCTATGTTGTGCTGACTTCAGTTCCTAGGGGTATATACCAAGGATTGGTATAGATGTATCAAATGGCAGTTCAGTCTTAGTTTTTTGAGGAATCTCTATACTGATTTCCATAGTGGCTGTGATAATGCACATTCCCACCAACAGTCTAAAGGGTTCCTTTCACCCTACATCCTTGCCTTTATGTCTTATTTTTTGCATTCTTGATAGCAGCCATTCTGACTAGGGTCAGACAGACTCTCAGTGCAGTTTCAGTTTGCATTGCCCTGATAGCTATGGATGTTGAACAATTTTTCCTACACTTATTTCGTATAGCTCTCTTCAGAAGTGCTTGATTCTTTTGCCAATATATTGATTGTAGTATTTGATTTTTGCTATTAAATTTTTAAATTTGTTATAATTTTAGATATTAGTTCTCTGTCAGAGAGTACCTGGCAAAGATTTTCTTCTTTTCTATTGATTGTTTATTCTGATTGTTTTTCTCATTCTGTGGAAACTTTTCTAACTTGGTGTAGTCCCATTTGTTGATTTTTGCTATTATTTTCTATGGTAATATTTGGTCAAGCCTATGGTTTGAGTTGTTTCTCCTGTGAGTCATTTCAATCGCCATAAAAATACTAATGATATTGTTTGAAGAGCTATAAAAAAACAATTTTAAAATTCATGCAGAAGCACAAAAGACCCATGATAGCCACAACAATCCTAAGTAAAAAAGAGCAAGGTTGGAGGCATCACAATACACAATTTCAAATTGAACACCAAAGCCTTGGGAACAAAAGCAACGTGATGCTGGCAGAAAATACATGCATAGACCAGGTGTCCTTTGGTAAGGAAGGTGGCATGGTGGTTTTTGTGAGGTTACGGTTCTGGCAGTCTCTGTGATACTCTCAGACAATCTTGCTTGGGAACCCTGCAGCCTAATTGACATCATTGATTTCATTTTGATTCTGACAATATGTATAGCCTATTAGTTTCCTGTTGCTGATGTAATAAATTATCACAAATTTAGTGACTTACACAATGTCAATGTATTACCTTATAGTTCTGGAGGTCAGATGTCTCCCAGAGTTTAAATCAATATGTCAGAAAAGCAGTACAGCAACTTTCTTTCTGGAACCTCTGAGAATGGACTTTATCTCTTGCCTTCCCAGTTTCCATAGTTCTCTACTTGGCTTGACTTCTAGTTCTCTACTTGCAAATCAGCAGTGATGGCCCTTGACTTCTGCTTCATCCTTTCTGATTCTCCTGCCATCCCCTTTCTTTATAAGGACCTTTGGGATTACATATGGCACAGCTGAGTAAACCAGGAAATCATCTCATCTTATCCTAATCACATCTGTAAGTCTCTTTTCTTCATGAGAGAGCACATTTACACGTTCTAGGAATTAGTTCCTTGTACACTGACAGTAACTCCGTGACCTGGGGCAATGGCGCTGCTGTTATTTTGAAAATGTCATGTAGGTTCTGAGAAGGAGAGCACTCTCTACTCAGAAAGTTGCTGAGACAGATGTGGATTCTCGCATATCTTCAAATCTAAGTTTCCAGAATATCTTCAAGCGACTTTACTAGATATTTAAATTTCTCTATTGATGCTTTTAGGATGTTTTACTGATCCTTCTGCTTACTAGCACAGCTGCACAGGCTGCTGAATTCACATCCTTGCCCCTGCTCAGCATGAAAAAACTCATAAACACAATAGCAAAGGCTGAGTTTTGGAGGATTTCCCTTAGTAGGTTGGGGAAGAATGGCACTTGGGGGAGAGAACCCTCCTTCTAGTTCCCAAATGGCAGCTGTGGAAAAGTCATCTCTTCCAGGAGCTGAAGGGCTCTTCTGTTGGCCAGCAAACCAGCATGTAGTTGTGATCATTACTTAAATATTATTGTAGTCTTACTCTTCATATACTGTAGCAATTATTTCTAAATTCTAAAGTTTAGGGTAACTCACAGAAAGCACAGCACATTATTCTTTGTGTCCTCAAACCAAGAGTTTAAGAATAATTTAGAAGAAATATTTCCTGTTTCTAATAAATTGAAATGTAAAATATTTTAATGTGTATCTTTTTTGCTTTTATATTGTAAGCTGAAATTTTCCTGCATGGATGAGAACTTGACAGAATTACTTCAAAGGAAGAAAAGATAAGATAGAAAATATAGTCACTGGAAAGTAAAATTTTATTTAGAAACTTTTGTAAAGATAATCTTGCTTTGTGGAACCAAAATGGGCATACCTTATGTGGCAAAAATATTCTTATGTCTTATACATGGTTTCTTTAATTTGAATTCACAATGTTAAATTTCATAGAACTTGATGCATACCCATGTGTAAAGAAATATACCTACTAGTAACACACATGTAAGCATTTTCTATAGTAATTATAACTGTGTTATATAATATTGACATACATTGCTGAGTACATGATGGCTTTGTAATTATTTAGGATGAGTGGAGGAAATACACACTTTACCTCCTCTCAATGTTCATTTATTCCTTTCCCTCTACAGTGATGAATATATCTAAAGTATGCTAAGCCAGCAGCCAGAAATGCCAGGACACATGGTGTCATCTTCATCCAAGACAGCCATGAAGATGAATGACTATCTTCCTTTGTAACACGGGTCCTCAGGGGCTTGATGATCCTTTCTCTCTGGGTCAAGATGGCTCTCCTGGCCCCATCCCATTTCCCTGGTCCCTGCAGGCGGTACTGGTATGGGGTGCAGGGGCCAAAGAAAACTTCAGTGGCCAACTTTGGATCTGAGAGAAAGAGGAACAGCAAGTTGGGCTTCACTCCCACCAGGGTGGCGATCTCATCCATGTACTCAATGTGATCCACTTGAATTGTGTGGCGGGCTGTCTTCACATACCTGAAACACAGGAGAGAAGATGGAAAGCTCACAGCACAGGAGGGAAGACAGATTTATATCATCCCTGAACTAGAAGAAAGTGAACTACTACTGGCTTTAGAGGTGAGGAAAATGAGAACTAGGAAGGTGTGCTGACAAACCCAACACCACTCAGAGGAGTCAACACCAATGTTAGTATAGATATAGAAGCAAATTTCCATGCTTACAGTCCCTTCATCTCAGATTGCACCAAGATCACTGCCCTGCAGCTCGAGGTTTACAGTGATCCCTACTCTGTCAGATATTCCTTTTTATAAGGAAGGATTGATCCAGTTAAATACTTCCTCATGTATTGTGTAGATAGGATGGAAAATTTAACCTTTACACTTCCTACATGTCTGTAATCAAATAGGGGATGGAATATCATGGCTAAATTGGCCCCAGGAACATGATGGCTACAGTGAGGTAAGGGTGTGGGCAACGTGGCCTCCTTGGCAAGTGAAGTGACTGTGTAGTTCTGCTGGGATGGCTGCTGTCAAGTAGCTCTCCCTTGGCCCAGACACTTTAACCATGATCATGCAGAATATGACTCGTATCTAGTGACTGAATGACCCATGTGTCCCCATTCATAATATGGGTGTTGTGGATATGATGTTTATTAGGACAATTTTACTTCCAGCACTTGGCAGTAAGTTGTGTTGAGGAACCAATACTATTTTCCAATTTCTACAAATGCATTTTATAGTATGGCAGCAGCCCTGTGACACTGGCTATACAACATGAGTCAAGGGCAACATATATTTTTGAAAATGCAAACAATGTCCTCTTAGAAATGTATAGGAATTGGCATTGTTGTGTGAAGGGAGCATTGTTTCTATATGGTGCAGACAGTTTTCAGTCCTCATGTCTAGAAACACGAGGCTGTTTTCAGATGCTGTTACACAAGAAAAAACAGCAGTGCCACCATTGCCCAGTATAGTACTCCCCATTTGCCTTGTGCAGAATCAAGTTAAAAGTGCTCAGTTGTGTGCCTGTCACAGTAGGCACAAAATAAAGTTTTGATGAAGGAATTAGAAACATATGTTTCCATTTCAAATATGGAATAGTATTTGAATGCTTTTTCAAGCTATGGTTTTCCAGTGTTTGCAAAATAGATTACAAAGTGTGCTATCATATTCTTCACAGGTGTAATCTGCTCAGATCTAGAAGAGAACATCCGGAGGGTGTCGGGATAATTTCTTGGAAAAACAGTGGTGTGTTTTAATAGAAGGAGGACATATATTTTTATTAGTTTATATGGGCACTTGTATATTATAGTCTTTAGAATCCTGAAATAGTATGCAAGGAAATTTAATGAACAACTTAATTAATCTATTTTCTATGTATATTCCTTTACTCTTAAGCCTGCAAAGTGGCCTAGTCATGTGTTTCCTTGTTTCAGAGTTAGCTTTTGTAACATAACCAAAGAAATGCCTTATTTACAAGGCACCTCCCTTTATAGCTTTTGTTTCCCTAATTTATAGTCTCATGGATGAGAATAAGAAACATGTCTTTTAAGGCAACAAGATGCAAGAGGGGGAAATTTCACACAATGTATGAAAAAGAAGACCTGGTGAAGAGTCTACGAACTCAAGCAAGATGTCAGAGGGAAGCCAGTTGGTTTCTTGGAGAAGTTGAATCTGAAGTTCATCTCAGCCAGAGTCTCATCCTTAACAAAGATTCCTGCACCCTACTTAGAACAGACAAAGGATAGAGCAGCTCAATCTCTCTGTTCTATAAATGTCTTAGACGTAGGCCTTGAGAACATCAGTTAGGAAAGCAATGTTATAAAACCAGAGGCTACTCCCACACTTGGGGAGTCACATAAGTTTTCTGTTTTACTTTTTTTTTTTTTTTTTTTGCGGTACTGGGGATCGAACTCAGGACCCTGCACTTGCTAGGCAAGCGCTTATTCCACTGAGCTATATCCCCAGCCCTCACATAAGTTTTCTGGATTCAGGTAAAATTCTACAGGAAGTTCGACTGAGATGGCATAATTTCAGATTTAACATGAGGCAAAGAAAATAAATATGTGATTATTTGCTGGAGAACTGAGTTAGAATAAGATTCACACTTGTTTTCTGCTATACCACAAAATAATGTAGGAAATGGAAAAAAGATGATTCAGGGAGATGAAGTTCAAATTTGGAATCCCAGATTAGGAATACCATGGTCTTTCCCCGTGAGGGTCCTCCACCTAGTTCTTTGTGTACCGTTTTCCCATAGCCTCTTTTCTCTGGGCGATATCAGCCATCATGTTCTTCGCTGAAGGCAATGTGCTCAGACCTAGAGAAGAAAACCAAGAGTATGATGGAATGCCTTGGAAAAAGAGGGATACATTTTGATAGAAGGAAGAAACAAGTTGTCAGGAGAAATAAAGACCAACTGTAGGTAAACTGTTTGGCCTTTTTTGCAGATGGGCTCCACACACCCTTGAACACTCGCACAGCCCAGCGAGACTGGAGCTCTGCAATGGGTAGGATGATACCCAGAGGCTGAATAAGCCCGATGACAGCCAGTGTTGGCTTCTGCAGGGTGGGAGGAAACATCAGCTTGTACAGGGACACTTCATTGTTGGTGACTTCAATCAGACCATCGCGGAAAGGAAATGAAAAACTGTATCCTGTGGCAAAGATGACAACATCGATATTCTCCTCTACAGTGCCATCATCAAAAACCGCATCTGCTTCCGTGAACTCCTTCACATTGGGCTTCACTTGGACTTTTCCAGAAATGATGTGGTTTGGCAGGTCATCACTGACAGTTGGATGCTGACTCAGAAGTCTGTATATAAAAAATAAAAGTTCTAAGCAAGCAAATACACAGAAACAAAGCTATGCAAAAGAGAAACCAGGCATTTTCCTTGCCCTGTAAACCTGTGCTGAGCCCAGTATCTGCCTCTATTAGCAGACAATACTTTTGGCCTGAACCTTCAATGTCTCCCTCAGTTCCATATTTTTTCAAGGCTCATAGCTTATCCTGGAAAACACGTATGTATCTTGCATTCTTCCCCACATGTTTATTTGCTTTATTATTAAAGTATTTACATTTCTTAGAGTTGAGAAAAATGATGTATGTATGACCATGACTCCAGGTTGAAAACAAGTGAGATTATCACCCTCCTCTCTATCTCATTTTATACCTAATCTTCATTTGGAGGCAAAATCAATCTCCAAGATAAAAGTAGAAAACCTCTATAGCAGAATTAGTCATAAAGCTACTCCATACAAGAACCCACTTAAATATTAGTTAAATGGCTCAAATGTTGCCTCATGTAATTCTGTCTCACACCTTGAATCCACGTTCCAGACATTAAGCATGTGAAATGGGGAGGGTGAGATGTATGTTCGTAGAGTGTCACCCTTCCAAGCAAACATTAGCCTTCCCCAAAATGTCACTCAGAGGACTTCCATTCGCTCTTATTGGAAACAACCTTAACACACAACCGCCTTGTCCAAAAAAGCATCTGTAAAAATAGCTATTTGAGTCTTCTATGTAGAGGATCATGTTATATGAAAACAATAATTTGGTTTCTTCCTTCCATATACATATCTGTTTTGTTTGTGTCTCTTGCCTAATTGCTCTAGTTAATGTCTGAAGACTATACTGAACAGGAGAGGTGACAGTGGGCAGCTTGTCTTGCACCTGATCTCAGAGGGAAAGCTTTCAGTACTGTCCACTGTGATTTTACCTTGTTCTTTCTAATTGCATTGATGTGAGGGTTTTTTTTTCCCTCTTCTTTTGGTAAGTTCTGTGAAGGGCTTGTCTATTTTGTCCTTTAAAAAACTAGCTCTCTCTTCAATTCATTGATTCTTTGTGTTTTTTTACTGTGTTATTTTAGTCATTTTATCCTCTGATCTTTATGAATTCCTTCTTAAATTGGGTTTGGATTGGGACTGTTCTTGTTTTTCTAGAACCTTAAGGTACATTATTATATTATTTATTTGAGCTCACTGTATTCTTCTAATGTGAGCATTCACAGCAATAAACTTCTCTTATGGTTTGTGTCTGCGTGTCCACCCAAATCCTCATGCAGTCATGGGGTGAGCCTTAAAGTTTTGATTGATTGAGTATGAGTGCTACACCTGCCCCGGGGCAGATAGTTTGCACCTGTAAGGGAAAGAGGCTTGCTCTTCCCACCACTCCTTCATTTAATCTTGCTGCTTTTGCTGTGTTCTGCTGCCATGAATGCTTGCTTTCTGCTATGTACCATCCTGCCTTGGAACCAGCCCAGTATGGACTGAAACCTCTAGAAACTGTAAGCTAAATAAACCTTTCCTTCCTTAATTTTGGGCATCAGGTATTTTGTCCCAGCAATGAGAGAAAAGTAACCAAGATAACTTCCCTCTTTGAACTGCTTTTGTTGTGTCTCATATGTTGGTTCTGGCATGTTGTGCTGACATTCGATTCTAGGAAATGTTAATCTTTTCCCTGACTTCCTCTGAGTGACTCACTGAGTGTTCATAAGTGTGTTACTTAATGTGCTACAACAGAAACTAAAGATTAATATCTAAATTAAATGCAGAACTCAAAAAATTAGACTCCTCCAAAAATGACCTAATAAAAAATGGCAACTGAAATGAATAGACACTTTACAGAAGTGCAAATGGCTAATGAATATGTGAAAAAATGTTCAGCACATCTGGTCATTAGAGAAATGAAAATAAAAGCAACACTGAGTGTTTATCTCACTCCAGAAAGAATAGCTATCATCAAAAATCACATAACAAACACTGATGAGGCTGAGGGGAAAGGAAATCCATCTACACTGTTGGTGGGAATGTAAGCTGGTATAATCTCTATGGAAATCCATATGATGATTCCTCAAAAATCTAAACTTAAAAATTCCATTTGCCTCAGGTATTCACCTTCTAGTATCATTCCAAAGGAGTTAAAGACATCATATCACAGTGATACATACATACCCACATTTAAAGCAGTGTAATTCATAATGCTAAACTTGGGAATTGGCCTATATGTCCATGAACAGATGAAATGATAAAGAAAATGTGGTGTTTATATACATAGAGGACCACTTGTCTATAAAGAATGATACATTTGCATAACTTGTAGGAAAACAGATACACTTTGAGACCACAATGTTAAGTGAAATAAACCAAATACATAAGTTTAAATATCACATAGTTTCTCTTTTTTGAGGGGTAGATACTAGGAGTTGAACTCAGGACCTTGCGCTTGCCAGGCAAGTTCTTGTGCCATATATATTGCAAATGGGCATGAGACCAAGAGATGGAAGGAGAGAGGGGGAGGAGGAAAGTGAAAGGGATGAAAAAAGAATTAAGGCGTGTTATGTGCATGTGCCAACTCCTCACAAGAAACGTAATCATTACGTTCTGTAAACATGTATCTCCTTTCTCTGGATAGGCAGAACTAGTATGGTCAAAATGGTCATATTAGCACAAATCATATATAGAGCTAATGCAATTCTAATCAAAATACCTAAAGCATTTTTCACAGAACTAGAAAAACAATTCTAAAATTTATATGGAACCTTAAGAGACACAGAATAGCCAAACCAATCTTCAGCAATAAGAGCAAAGCAGGAGGCACCACAACCTCAGACTACAAGTCACACTATAAAGTTACAGTAATAAAAGTACAATAATACTGGAATAGAAATGTATATGTTGACCTATGGAATAGAATGGAAGATGCAGAAACAAATCCAAGAACTGTCAGCTCTCTGACTTCTGACAAATGAACTGGTAACATATGCCAGAAAGAAGATAGCCCCTTTAACAAATTGCACTGGAAAACCAGTTTTCTGTTTGCAGGAGAACGAATCTAGATCCACTGCTCTCACTCTCTGTGCTAAAACCAAATAAAATTAAATCTAAGATGTAGATACAAAAACAGAAACACTGAGTCTGCTAGAAAAAATAATAGGTAAAATTCTAGAAAACAAGTGGAAAAGCAGAAACTTCTTAAACAAAACACCAACTGAACTGAAGAAATAATGCCACGAAGCAATAAATGGGATTATATCAAATTAAAAGTCTCATACACAGCAAAGGAAATAAAAAACAGTGAAGAGACAGCCTATAGAATGGGGAAAACATTTTGCCAACTACTCACCAGGCAGAAGGGTAATGTCTAGAATATTTAAAGAACTCAAAAAATTAACCCCTACATTAAAGACCAAATCTATAAATGGTCAGCTGAAATGAATGGACACTTCTTACAAGAACTACAAACAGCCAAGAAGTACTAAAAAAAAAAACTCGACTATTTTTGCTATAAGAGAAATGCAAATCAAAACAACACTGGATTCTATCTTACTCCAGAATAGCTATCATCACAAATTCAACAAACAGCAAATATTGGTGAGGTTGTGCAGAAAAAGACATCCTTTATATTGTTAATGGAAATGTAAACTGATACAACCACTATGGAAATCATAATGGAGAGTCCTCAAAAAACTAATTCCATTTGACCCAACTATGCTTTTGGGGGTGCCATTTTGAGAGAGTTAAGGTCATCATATTATAATGATACAAGCATGCCCATGTGCACAGCAGCATAAGTCACAATAACAAACCGTGGAAGTGGCCTGTATGCGCTGCAGCAGATAAATGACGAAGAAAATGTGGTATATATACGTAATGGAGTACTAGTCTGCCATCAAGAAAGGTAAATTTGAGTCATGTGTAGAAAAAATAGATAGAACTGGAAATCCTAATAGTTAGTGAAACAAATCATACACAGAAGGTTAACTATCCCATAATTTCTCTAATATGGCCAACCCCAAAATATAAATAATTTAAAGAGCAAGATAAGAGAGAGATCGTAAGTAACAGGGAATTGAACCTGTGGATCAGAGGAAAAAGGGAGAGGGGAGTATAAGGGATATTTTGTTAGGATTTAGGACTTTAGCTTTTCAGATTGAAGACATTTTCTCTCAGAATCTGTAAACTCTATCTCACTGTATTCTGTGTTATAGTATTCCAAATATGAAGTTGGTTAAAAGTCTGGTCACTATTTCTTTGTTCTTTTTGAGTGGAAGCATGTCAATAGGCTTTACTTTTGGTAGTTTGGGTGGCTGAAGCTCAGGCTTGAGTCAGGAGAAATTGTTCCAAGGTGGGACTGGTTGGAATTTCAGAGAAAAAAATATTAAGCCCACGATCAAAAGTATTTACTGGGGAAAATTATGTGGAGGCTGCAGAGTATGCTGGTGGTAGACAGTAAAACAAGGTATATTCTACCTAAGCTACGTAATATGTCCTTAGTGAAGATGTCAGACTATGGGGGTTACAGGAGGATTAAGGAATTTGGTTTAGGGCTGAAACCAGGTTTTTCAGTGTTCAGGGCAACAAGATCGACCTCTTCTAGAAAGCCTGCGAATGTTCAAAACTAGGCTAAGATTTAAGCTGACAAAAAAGAAAATATACAATTACTAATATTTCTGAATCAGGACAAAGAAAAAAGGGTGCAGGAAACTGAGACACACTGCCTAAAGGTATGTCTATGGGAGCGTGTCTATTTGCATGCATGTTTTGCATAACCCACCCTGGAACTCGGCCTTTAGCAATCTAAAATTCTTCTATTATGTATTTAAATACTATGTCACTTTTGCCTTTTCCAGTTTCTCTTCATCTTGTAGCCATCAATTTTCCTTCAATCTATCTACTGTTCTCTTTAACTGGGAAGTGGCACTTTTTAGCTCCAAAGAATATTTTGTGTGCCCCTTGAATTGCCTTAAGATGTCTTTGTATTTTTGTGCAGCTGACTTCTCTTTCTGACTTATTTTCCTAGGTATGTGATCTTATTTTATGGTGCTTTATGCATGCTGGTTCATTTATGTAGAATGGTATTTTACTTTGACAGCTCATGAGGGCTGCTGTCTGGGTACTGGGTACCCTCATGGTGGCCGTTCTCTATATAGAAGATGACGTAGACCAGCCTTATAGGGTGAGATGCAGAAGCCAGAGAACAGCCGCTCTTTTTTGCTAAGGTACTCAGAGGTGCCTTTCTCTTCCTTCTGTTCTGTGCCTCTCATAACCTCAAGGATGACTCATTCTCATTCAGTTCCTCCTCTCATCACTGCTAGGCCAAGCACTCTTCATGAAGGGTCTGTGTCGGCTTTCACCAAAACATGTCTCACAAAACATTTCCCAGGATATGCCACATTCTGACCTTGGAGGTGCCTGAAGGTATCTAGGGTCCAGTCCCTTGTCTGGTCCATGAGGAAGAAAGACTGATAGAGCTCAAAGCCTTAACCAGACCCCTGTTAATTTTTTCCTCCATGGACAAAGGTAGAATTGGGAATGGAAGGAAACAGGATCATATACATATTATTCTGTTTCCAGAATCTTTCTTTTTGTGGTTTCCTTATAAGCAAGTGTTTTAAAGAATTAATTGCAAAAGTAATAAAATTTGTTTATGTAAAACTAGTGAAGCTGTTCATTCACATATGCCTTATCCCTCCTGATTTATTTCTCTAGACCAGGCTTCTACTTCAAGTTCCAGATCCACATAGTCAACTGCATGCTGTAATTCATCTCCATCTGAATGCCTCATAGGCGTCTCAGACCAGGTGGAATTCTCTGTTCTCACCTCCAATCCTGTTCCTTCTTGGGATGGTTCTCACCTCCACTAATGACCCAATAATCAAACCATTTATTCATGTAATACTTCTGAGAATTTCTGATTCCTTCATTTCTTTCATTTTCCTTCCATATTCAATCCATCAGGGAAAAATTATGTTTCATCCTCAAAGCCCAGCCTGAATCTATCCCTTGACTTTTCTCTATTCCTATCTTCAAACCCCAGACAATACAATCACTCTCCTAGGCTAATACATTTCCTTTGAGTCCTATCCCTAATCCTCAAGTTTTCCATTTTCTATACAGAAGCCTACAGGGTCCTTCAGAAATGTCCATTGCATCATGATCTTCCCATGCTTAAAATATTCAATATTTTCTCTCAGTTCTGTGTAAAAAATGCTCAACATCACTAATCACAAAGGAAGTGCAAATCCAACCTCTGTGAGATATTACATCATTCCTGTTAGGGTGGCTGTTATCAAAAAGACAGGAGATAACAAGCAGTAACAACAATGCAGAGAAGATCATTCTTGTGTATTGCTAGTGAAAATGTAGACTGATACAGACACCATGGAAAACAGTATGGAAGTTTCTTAAGGTAGTAAAAATAGAATTGCCACAAGACCTAGAAATCGCTTTACTAAGTATGTATCCAAAAGAAATGAAATCATGACCTTGAAAAGATATCTACACTCCCACTTTCATTGAAGCATTATTTGCGATAGCCAAAATTTGGAAACGACTGTAGTATCCTACCCATCAACAGAGAAATGAATAAAGAGACTGTTGTATTCAGCCTTAATAAAGAGACCTTGTCATTTCCTACAACATAGATGAGTGATGCGTAGGTGATATCAAGAAGGAAACTCACATTTACATAAGTCAGTGCATTATTGCTACTGTTTTGTATTTGTGAATGCATGAGAGTAATTGACCAAAGTGCCTCCTGACTGTAAGTTCAGTTATTTCTAAGGCGAATTCCCCTGTATACTTGCACACAGCTACACATCAGTCACATGGTCATCACCTGTGCTGGGGCTGCAGCCCGTAGTGTGCATGGTTGAATCTTGAGTTCACTGTCTTCTCTAGGTAGTTATTGATTGTGGCCATGGTTAATACTTTCTGGAGAAAGGAATTGAAGCGAGTGAAAAACGAACTATCCATGGGGTACCCATTGTCCCAAACACGATGTAAGATCCATGCTCCTCGTCTAGTGCTGAGGAATACCTGAGGGAGACAGAGAAAAGCAGGGAGAAGGGAAAGTTTTAGATGATATTATTTTATGCATACTTTACACATTACATATTTTTAAGAGTGCTGGCTCCTCAGATCAGAGATCAGATACTATGAGCGTCATACACTGTGCTTTGCAGTCTATTGAGCTCCAGAAAATGGCTGCCTCTATGACACCAAATTCATGAATGAAAACCAGAATATTTCACTCACTTTTCTGTATGTCTCTGAAGTACTGTTTTAAAAGTATTCATGGGTATTGAAATGATTTTGCGGCTATTTGAAGTCTATTTCAGGACACAGGTGCCGTTGTGGTAGTGAAACAGTCACATTAATTATCTAATACTTGGCAGGATCCATGCAAACATTTTTATTCTTATTAGTACAAATTTGCTGAACATAATGATTATATTCATTACGGGGAGTTTTCACATCTCTTGGTCTCCTTCCCATTTGCAAAATATCTGTTTTTCTGTTCTATATTATTTATCTTTAATTTTGCTCTTTCATTTATTTACACTTTGAGTTTCTCATATAAGAGAAACTGTGTGATAGTTAACTGTGTATGTCTGATTCATTTCATTAACATTACCTTTTCAAAATGCATACATTTTCCAACAAATGAAATTTATCCTTCTTTATGGTAGCCTTTACTTTGTGTAAATATCACACTTTCTTTACACATTCATCTGTTGATGGATATGTAGGATGCGTGCAAGATTCAGTTATTATAAATTGTGCTGTTATAAATACAGGTATGCATATATCACTGTAATATGCAGTCTTTAACTCTTTGGGGAAAACACCTAGAAGGGAAATAACTAGGTCTAATAGAGTTTCTAATTTTAGTTTTCTGAGGAATCTCATGCTAGGATTTTACTCATTTAGCTCAATTAATAGAAATTTGTCTACATGTGCTTTACGATAATGAATATGAGGACCTGACTTTTTTATTATCTTCTCAGCTTTAATTTCAGCACCCGAGACCATAACTTCCCATAGATTTCTCTGTGTTTGGTTGTTTGCAGTCAAATCCTCATTCTGTTTGGCACGCAAGATGCATAGGTTTGCATTAGTGAGATTATTGAAAGTAAACAAACCTGTTTTGCTACCCTACTGAGCTCCACAGCAATATCCACTCCAGAATTCCCAATGCCGATCACTATGATTCTTTTTTTTTTTTTTTT
>PVLD010028388.1:0-19469 GCA_004027595.1 Dinomys branickii
ACCTGGCCGGGGCGAATAAACAGCTCGCCACCCCAGGATTCTTGCAGATAGGCCACTCAGGTGTTCCTCCCTGGGTGGAGCTCCTTCCCCCCTCACAAAACCCGTTGGGGCGCCTAAGTAGGTCTTCCCACCTGGGAGATCCCGCAGTCCTTAAAGCTGCTTTGATGTCTCTCGCTGGGCTGAGCTTCTTCCTGATTCAAGAAAAACCAGTTAGAGTGCGCACTTAACTCACCCTGTGATCGTGCAGACATGAGTGCCGTTCAGATGTTTTTCCCTGGATGGAGATTTTCCCCGACTCAGAAATCCCGCCGGCCGGTCGCTGTTGCTCCAGTTCGCTCAGCACTGGCTGCGGGGGTGAGGTTCTGAGCGGGATCCCGGAGCGCTGCCCAGTAGCGCATTCTCTGTCGGGTTCAGAAGCTGAAGCCATTCTTCCCTCCGCACTCGCTCTCTCGGCTGGTCGTCTTCTTCCCGGAAGTCCTCATTTCTGTCTTCATATTGCTATATTTCATTGTTTGGGTGGTAATCCTCTGGGAGGTTCTCTCTCTGCTGCCTACCCGGTCGCCATCTTCCCGGAAGTCCAAGAAATATAGTTTAAAAAAATCTTTGAACAAATGGATTCAGTACTTTAAAAGGAAAGAAAAGCCACAAAGCAATGCAATTAGAAATGAATAATGGACACTGCTAAAATCCAGAAAATTATTAACAATTACATCAGAAACACATATGCCAGTCAGGTGTGGTGGTATGTGCCTGTGATTCCAGCAGTCAGGAGGCTGAAGCAGGAGGATCATTGTGGGTACAAGACCAGCTGGGGGTACATAGTGAGCTCAAGGCCAATCTGAACTATATAGCAAGACACTGTCTCAGTAAAAAACCAAACACTAACAAAAAACACATATGCCAAAAAATTGGAAAACTAGGAAGAAATGGAGAGATTCTATGATACATACGAATTGCTAAAATGGAACCAAGAATGTAGAAAGCCCTTTCTGGTCCTTGTTGTGGCCCAGGAAGTTCATATTTGTAATCCAATAAAAACATTATTGGAATTCTACTCTATCACTTCCAGTGCAACCCATGGTGAGAATAAAGACACTAAGGCACATTTTATTTATGGGGAGCCAAGGGGTCCTAAGTTTAGCCATGATGATGGCTAACTGGAACAAAGGCCTTGACCTGGGTTTTATTAATTTGTGAAGAAGGGAGTAGCTCGAGGATGAGTGATGGTGAGAATGGCAGAAAGTACATGAGTGTTGTGATCTGGGCTAAGGAGGAGGCCTGAAATCACCTCTGCCATATGCAGAGAGAAGGATCTGCAGAAAGAGTAATCCACATAACATAACTGAGTTAGTATCTGATATTTTGGGGTTGGTGCCTCAGCTCTAATGTGTAATTTTTTATGCCCTGGGAAGTCATAGCCTCTTATCTTGAGGCTCAATCCTAGCTGACAGTGTGGAGTGCAGCTCTCCATCCTGCCCATGTGTGCATCTTGGCTCACACACGTTTATAGTTGGGAGCCACAGTGGATGGGGAAACACTGCCCTGTTGTCTTTGCTTCAAAGACTACACATTAGCACCTCAGGCTGGACCAATTTGCATTGCTTAAAACCAATTGAAGGGATAAGGAAAAGTCCTACCCAGCTCCGTGCATATCAGTAAAAGGAAATAGGGCCAGGTTCAGCCAAAATGGAGACAATTGCTCCTCCTTCAAGGAGAGTCATCCAGGTGGTCCCCCACACAAGCAGACTTAAAAACTTCGAGCAATTCAACAACAGGCAATGAAATTGAAGCAGTTAAAAAAAAAAGCCTAAAGTACCAACTAAGTCCAGTACCTAATGGACTCACAGCCAAATTTTACAAGAACTTTAGGGATGTTCTAACACCAATACTGCTCAAACTCTTTATTGAAATCGACAGGGAAGGATTACTTCCAAAATCATTCTTGGAAGCTAACATTACCCTGATCCCAAAATCAGACATAACCTAACTAAAAAAAGATAACTTCAGTTTAGTTTCTCTAATGAATATAGATGCAAAAATCTCTACACAGATACTGGCAAGTAGAATGCAGCAAATCACTGAAAAGATCATACACTATGACTGGGCTTCATCCCAGTGATGCAGGGATGGTTCAACATACAATAATCAATAAATGTAATTCTTCACATAAAAGAAAGAACAAAAACCATGATCATCTCAATAGACGCAGAAAAAGCATTTGACAAAATCTAATATCAAAAATAATCTAATATCCATTCATGATAAAAAAAACCCTGAAGAAAATATGGACTGAAGGACTTTATCTCAATCTGATAAAAGCCACTATGATCAACCTACTGCCAACATCATCTTAAATGAGGAAAAACCGGAAAGTCTTACCACTAAAATCATGAAAAAGACAAAGATGTCTATTATCACCACTTCTGTTCATGTCTTTGAAACACTGGCCAGAGCAATCAAGCAAAAGAAAGAAAAGGGATATGTATTAAAAACAATGAAGTCAAAGTATCATTATTTGCAAATGGCATGTGCCTTCACTTATAAGACCTAAAAATTCCATGAAAAGATTCTTAGAATTGTTAATCAAATTCAGCAGTGTAGTACAATAGCAGGATATAAAATAAGCACACAGAAATCAGTGGCATTCCTATACACTAGAAATGAATTCATTTAAATAGAAATTAGAAAAACAATAGCATTCATAACATTCAAAAAATTAATACTTAGGTATTAAATTAACTAAGGAAGTAAAGAAATGTACAATGAAAATTACAAAAAAGTACAATAAAAAGTATGAAAATTACATCATTCTGAAAAAATAAATCAAGTAGGACATAAAAAATGGAAAATATTCCACATAGCTGTACTTCAAAATCTGTTATATAGATTTAATGCAACCCCAGTCAAAATACCAATGGCATTTCTCACAGATCTAAAGAATAGAATCCTAACATTTCTATGGAGCCAGAAGAGACCCAGAATAGAAAAAGCAAGCCTGGATAACAAAAGTAAAGCCAGTTAGCAGGTGAGATATAGCTCAGCAGCACAGCACAGCACCTACCTAGCAAGCACATGGTCCTGAGTTTGATTCCCAGTATCAAAAGAATAGTAAAGCTAATAACATCACAACCCCAAATTTGAAGTTATACTATAAAGCTGCAGTGATTTAAACAGCATGGTACTGCCACCACAATAGGCACATACATCAGTGGGACAGAATAGAAAATGCAGAAACAACCGGAGGCACATACACCTATTTGATCTTTAACAAAGGGGTCAAAATATTACACTGGAGAAAAAATAACCTTTTAAATAAATGGTTTTGGGAAAACTGGATATACACACACAGAAGGTGACATGTAGCTGCATATATCTCACACCATGCACTAAACTAAAATCAAGATGGATCAAATATGTAAATGTTAAAACAGAAAACTTAATCTGTTGGAAGGTAAGATAGGTACAACTACTGAAAGCATAGAAACAGCTAAAGACTTCTTGAACACAACCTCAGTGGCCCAAAAAAATAATACTGAGAACCAACAAATGGGACCACATCAAATTAACAAGCCTAAGCAAAAGAAACAACCAACAGGGTGAAGAGATAACCTTTAAAAGTGAGGGAAAATGTTGCCAGCTATTCTTTGGACAGAGGACTAATATAATATAATATAATATCTAGATAATATAAAGAACTAAAAAAAAATAGATCCCCAGAATAAAAAGCCTAATCAAACAATGGGCATCTGAAATGAAGAGGCACTTCTCAAAAGGAGTACAAACGGCCAATAAATACATGAAAAAATGCTCCATATCACTGGCTGTCAGAGAAATGCAAATTAAACCTACACTGAGGTATCATTTTACCCCAGAAAGAATGGTAATCATTAAAAAAAACTAATAATAATAATAATAATGCCAGTGAGAATGTGGGGAAAAAGGAAATTCTTTACACTGTCAGTAGAAATGTAAACTAATCCTATGACTGTAGAAATCAGTATGGAGATTCCTTTAAAAACTAAAAGTAGAAATTGCATTTGACCCAATTATTCCCCTTCTAGATATCTTCCCAATAATATTGCTCGGTGTGGTAGTGCATGCCTACAATTCCAGCACTCAGGAGGCTGAGGCAAGAGGATTCCTTTGAATGTGAGACGAGCCTGGACTACATGGCAAGACCCTATCATTAAAAAAGTCATCATATTCTAGAAATACACATATACATGTATGTGTATAGTAGCACAATTTGTAATAGCTACATCTTGGAAACAGCATATATATCTATCAACAGATGAATGGCTAAGGAAAATGTGGTATTTATACACAATGGATTAGTACTCTTACATAAAGATATGCTCGTCAGACATGATGCCACACAGCTGTAACCCCAGCATTCAGCAGGCTGAGTCAGGAGGATTACTGTCAGTTCAAACTCAGCCTGGGCTGCGTAATGATTCAAGGCCAGCCTGAAATACACATCAAGACTCTGTCTCCAAAAACCAAAAGAAAAAGAAAAAAAAGACAAACTTGAGACATTCATGGTTAAATGGAGGAAACTTTAGAACAGAATGTTAAGTGAAGTAAGTCAGACATGCAAGTTTATCACATGGTTTCTCTTACATGAGATAAAAATAAAGGGTATTTTAATGCGTATTCCAATTCATTTCATTTATACTACTAGTTTTTCTTAGTTTATGGGAAACATTTCATGCTATGCTCTGTGTGCTTCTTCTTTGTAAGAGAGAATCTTTTGTATCATGTCCTGCATTCTGAGTACCTTGTGGATTGTAGTACACCATGTATTAATTATCCTGATCCTCTCATTTCAGTATGAAATTTTGTTGTATTTTCACAAATTTAAAAAGACCCTTTTAAGTGACTGCATTCTGGGACAGAAGCAGTGATTTCTGTTGGGGAAGGAGAGCAGCAGGTGGAAATAGTCCCCCTTTTGTTGTCACTGTAGGCAGCCACATGCACTCGCACGAACAAAAAGGAACTCACTCCCACATGAAATGAAAATAAGAATAACAAGAAATCCCTGAAGCTATATCTATACTTTATATATAAATAAACAAAAACTGGGAGTAAATCCAAAGTGTAAAGTTAGCATAAAGAACAATGATGAATAAGCAGCATTAATAATCAGAATATTCCTATTGTGTCAATATTCATTGATGATTTCTCTGCTTCTCTAGAACTTTCTCTCTCTCTCTCTCTTTTTGAGACAGGGATTTGCTGTGCAGTTTAGGCTGGTCTTGAACTCACTTTGTAGCCCAGACTGGCCTCAAATTCATAGCTATCCTGCCTCAGCCTCCCAAGAGCTGGGATTGCAGGTGTGCACTAGTTTAGAACTTCACAATGGAGCTGATTAGCTAAGTACAGCCCTTGCAAGTTCCAAGGATAAGAATATATTTTTCCATGATTTTTTTTTTTGCCTTTTTGAGACAAAGTCTCACTCTGCAGTTCAGGCTGGTCTTGAACTCACAATGATCCTCCTGCCTCAGCCTCCTGAGTGCTCTGTGATTCTTTACTTTCCCACTGTGAAGAAAGACATTTTATAGTTTACCTTTCAATGTATTACCTACATGGGACTTTGAGACTGACCAAGCCATATGACTGTTTCTGGCGAAGTCTAGCAAAAGCATTAGTGTAAAAGGAAATGAAAGTGGGCCTGTGTCCCTGTGGAAGGCTGTTGGACAGCGCTAAATGCTCTCTGAGTTATGCCCGGAGGAATGATGACACGATGGCGGGCTAAGTCAAAGTCCAGGTCCTGAGATAACTAAACTGCATTGTCCTTGCTCATCCTGTTAATGATTCCTCCCGTTTGCCCTCTTCCTGCTTTTGTGAGAATCCCAATAAAAGGCTAAAGAAAATTGCAGTCAAGGCTTCAGTCCTGGAGGCCGCAACCCCCTGATCCCATAATTCTTTCTCTCTTGTTTCTCTTCATCCACTGCACTGCGTTCTCAGGACCCGCCACCCCACACGGAATCTGACTTTATACTGACATCCCGTCAAAATTCCCTAAGATACCTAGGTAAGAGAATGAATATACAAACTAACAATGACCAAGCTATGCCTAAAACTAGACCTCTGGTCTATAACTTGCAGCAAGCAGCCCAAGAAACTAACCCATTACATGCAATAAGCCGCTCAGAAAGTCAGTCTCCTATCCATAAGTCAGGCTGGTGCGCACTCAGAACAGTATCTCTAGTCACAAGTCCAGGAAGCCAAATTCAAGCCCTATAGCAATCAGCCCCAGATGACCTGTGCTTCATTAACATCGGGCATATTCTCTACCTTTTGATTTCTGCTTCCAACTTAAACCAGGTAGAAAAAGCCAAATATTTCACCCTGAATAACACAAGAGGTGCTCCAGCGCTAGCGGGGCCAGCAGCCTTCAGTCAGGGCTGAAGCCCCTCTCGCCTCACCCCCAGTAAAGCCTTTGTTTGCCTTGGAGCTGCTATCAATGCTCAGGTAATGGTGGTTGTTCACTGTCTTGCTAAAGCAAGCTCAGAATCAGTAGCCTTTGCTTGTTCTCATTTGAGTGGTCCTATTTCCTCCCAGAAGACCTCTATTAGGTTTATCATCAGTATCTTCTAGTCTTAATGCCTTCCTATTCCATACTTACTATTGTTATAGACAGCTAAGTTAGGTAGAAATATTCTAGGCAATCAGACAGGGCTAGACCCTCAAAGGAGCCAGTGCAGAAGACTGGATATGTAGCAGAAAATATCTCCCCCAGCCAGGATACTTCAGTTTGTTAGTTGCCCAGGTATTAGTTCCTGTTCCAGTTCTGGTTGCTCCCGTCCCTTAGAGATGGCTGGTCACCGTGACGCACAGCTGGTCACTGTGATATACACTGTATAAACAAGTCCCCAATGGATTAGCCATTCTGCCTCTGTGTTTCCTGGTTGCTTATCTCATATGAACCCTAGACCACCACAGATCAGGGCCTCCTGATACTCTGGGAATAATTCTGATCAATGCCCATCATTGTAAAAAAATCTGCCTCTAAATCTTGGGCATCATTTCAGTGTGTCTGTTTGCCATTGGGGATACGTTGCAATTGCAACTGTAGGGGAGACAGACACCTCCACAGAGGGCAAGACATCAACACAAGAGAAAAAGGGCACCCACGTACTTCCCCTAAGGGTAAACAACAGTGATTGATATTGCAAATAGATATCGGTCACCTTGAGAAAACCAGGAAGAGCCGCTGACCCATCCCCTACAGGAAGAGACCCCATTCGGTTTCATGCCCACTTGCTCTGTGACCTGCTCCCCATTTGATCCCCATTTCATCAATATTACCTGAGCAACATTGTAATCTTACTGGTTGACCATAGTTTTGTCCCACCTCATGCCCACCTTGTGATTTCTCATTTTTCCCCACCTTGGACCTGCCTCCCCTCTTGGTTTTGCTCTATAAACATCCCTAGAAAAGGCAGGGTCCTAGGCAAACTGCTTAGGGCCCCTACAGTCTCTCTCAGACAGAGGCTTTCCTTCCTCAGTAAATATATTCTGCTTTTAACCTCTGTTGTTCCTAGAATTCATTCTTCAGTTTTAGAGAACATGAACTCATTCCAGGCATCCAGCAGGTTGGGAGTTTCTTTCCCCTATGTCATTATGGGAAACATGGTTCAATTAACTTCCTATGATTTGGAACATTGTCTATGTTTGGTTGTTTCAACGTTCCAGAAAGCATTACTGAAACTGTTTTGGCCTCTTCCTGATGAGCAGTTGTGAAGGGGTTAGGGATGAAAGCCTGGGTCTTGGGTACTTTTCATCTCTAATTAGGTTTATCTATTCCACTAGTAATATTGCTCGTGACTGCTCCTGATTCTATTTATTTTTTTGAGATAGGGTCTTGGTAAGTATTCTAGGCTTGTCTTAATATTGCTGTGCAACTCAGGATGGCCTTATAATCCTCCTGCCTCAGCCTCCCAAGTATCGGGACCACAGGTGTGTGCCATGCTGAGGACATATTTCTAAATATCAGTGTTGGCTCTTGAGGAAGTGATACCTCTAGGGTGACACGTTTTGTAAGTCAGAGTTTTCCCAGTTCTTTGCTTTTGACAAAATAGTAAAAAGCAATAGCAAAATATCCACATTACAGACAAAAACAAAACAAAGCAAAAACATTAAAAATGATACAGAGTTTCAAAACAAAATGATAGGAATTAACAGTGCCTGTTATATTACATATTGTTATCTAGGCATATATTTCAAGAAGTTTAAACAATTGAATGGAAACATTCTAATAAAACTTCTTCTTTCTGGTTATCGTGGTTTATGGCTGTAAACATAGCATTCTGGAAACTGATATAAGAGGACAAATTTGAGCCCAGCTAGGGCAATTTGGTATGTCTAGAATGTGGAAGAATCTGGGTTCAATCCCTAGCACTTGACAAAATAAAGAGAAAAAGAAAAAACAAAATCTGTGGAGTTATCTAAGGAAAGACTTTTAAAAAGACTATTGTAATGAGGTTAATTATTTCAGCAGGGGAGGAAGATATTAAAAAGAGAACACAACACTGGAGAACACGGGTTAAAAGGAATGAAAAGCCAAGCGTGGTGGCCACATCTGTAATTCCAGCCCTTAGGAGGCTGAGGCAGGAGGACCTCCTTGAATTGGAGACCAACTTGGGCTACATAGAGACTCAGTCTCAAGCCACTCACCCCCAAAACAGGCAAGAGACAATGAAATCAGCACGTGGCAATGACTTTTCTTTGCAGTCAGCCACTTCTAGAAAGGCCATGAAGGGGGTTTGCCCTATACCAATGTTTGTTGAAGCTCAAAGGGTACAACAGTATTAAGGGCCTAATGGAAGGGAAAAGCCTAATAAGTATTTGGTCAAGTCAAACAATTCAGGGAATCATTTGTGAGACAAAGTATGGGAATCTGAGTTGGCCTTGCCCTGGGTAAGCAAGGGGCCATCCATTAGCCTTATCTAAGCCATATAAGGAAGGGTGGGGCTTTGGAGTAAACCCTTTCCAGGAACACAAAAGAGCAGAAGGATTCTTTTATCCTTAAACTATCCTTACGTCCCAGTGGTGCAAGGCTCAGGTGAAGTTCAGCCTGGCAAAATGTGCACACACATTGGTCCTGAAACCCAGGCCATTCTACTAATAAGTCGTAATCACCTGTGGAACATCCATCTCACTGAACTACATATGCCAATCAAAATATGACTTCCATCTGGAATGACCACTGATCCAACTATTAATGAGTCTTAGGGTTAGGACTGATGGACTCACTGAAAGGATCCTGGATAGGTGTATAGAATGGGAAGTGAAATCACTGGGACCTTGATGGCTGGATCCGTCTGCTTCAAATTCTGGCCTCACATGTCCTGGCTCCGCCTCTCCCTTCTCCCTCAATGCTTTCCTGTCCAACAGTGACATAAGTGACGATCCTAGTGATATAGAAAAGTAAAACTCCCAACCTGAACGATATCAGATGAGTCCCTGTTCTCTAAAACCAAAGAATGAATTTTAGGAACAACGGAGGTTAAGAGCAGAATATATTTATTGAGAGAAAGAAAGCTTCTATCCAAGAGAGGGACAGAAGGGGGGCCTGAGTGGGTTACCCCCCACTCCGTCTTTTCTAGGGACTTTTATAAAGAAAAGCCATGAGGTCCAAGGTAGGGGAAATGGACAAAACTATGGTCAGCCAATAAGATTGTAGGTATAATTGTCCAGGTAAGACTGAGTGGACTGGGATCCAATGGGGAAGCGAGTCACATAGCAAGCGGGCATGAACACAGATCGGGGCTTTTCCTGTGGGGGTCGGGCTAGTGACTCTTCCTGGCTTTTTAGAAGGTGGTTGTTACTTATTTAGAATATCAATCCCTGATATTTACACCTAGGGAAGTGAGTGGGTACATTTGTATAGCATCCTTTGTCTTAAGGTCTGGCCCACAGGTCTGTTGGCTCCTTCGAGGGCCTGGCCCTGTCTGACTGCCTATAGTATTTCTATTTAACTCAGCTGCCTATAACACTAGGACAGTATTTTCAGCCTTTTCTTCCTCAGCTTGCTTCTCTTTTCTTATCTACTTAATCAATTCTTAGTGAACCAGATCAGTTGAACAAGATCCATCCTTGATAGGCGCTATAAAATGCCCTTCGCCATTTCTTACTGTAACCAGCAGTGCAAAATGGAATTTAAAAGTTAGGGTTCTTTTTTCTTTTTGAGATAAGCAGCTCTTTCGAAGTTCCTCCTCCTCAGCACACAACCAACACCCCCTCCCCGCCTCAGCCAGAGGAAGCAACAGGTTATGCAGACACGGGACCCAGGAAGCCTGGAGCCTGCTGTAAAGGCAGTGAGGAGCTGCAGATGGTGGGAAGTGATGGCAGGTGTAAGATGTGCAAAGTACGAAGCCTGTTCTGCTCCGTGTTCCCCCTCCCGTCTCTTACTATAAAAGACCTTTACCTACTTGTACATGAGGAGATGGTGATTTGAGGCAAATGGGCCTCTTTATCTCTTCAGAGCTAATTTTGAATAAATCCTTTTTCCCTTTTTACCAGAATACACGGCCTCGTTTGTTTTGCTCAGCAGGGAGTGAACAAGCCTGAACGTATGCACCTAAGTGGACGGTACCATTACTGGTAGGAGAAAGGAGCAAAGCACCAAATGTGTGAGCTCAGCAGGACAAGTTTATTCAGAACAAACCTGAGAGGGACCTAGGAACCGCTGTGGCACGCACCTGACGAGTTACTCTCCTACAAGCGATAGGGTCTTGGTGGGGGAAGTTCGGGAAAGGGTGTTGTGGCTCCCCGCCAAAAAGAAAGTACAGGGAGGGGTGGTTGTCATCAGCAGCTGGGCTGTGTCATGCTGGGAGGTAGGGGTACAGCTATGCTGTGGAGGGGTTTTAGAGTGGCCTCCAGTCAGCATAGGATGGCCATGGTCAGGTTCCTTTAATTACCACATAAGGGTTTTGAAATATGGATCCAGAAGTCTTCATTTTTTTTTCTTTTTTGAAACTGGTTATGCAGTTCAGGGTGGCCTTGAGCTCACTTTGTAGCCCAGGCTGGTCTTGAACTTGAAGCCATCTTCCTGCATCAGCCTTGCAAGTGCGGGGGCTACAGGTGTGCACCACCACACCCTGCTTAGAAGTCTTCATATTAATTGACATTTGTGATGCAAATCTGGATTGTGGGAAGACCAACCAACAAAACATGATATGGTTCTGACACAGTGAGCGGAGGGAGATACAGGTTTCCAGGAGATAATTTGCAGGTTCCTCTCATGAAGGACAAGAGTCACACACACAGCAGAACAGAAGAAAACAGCCACTAACATAGGACCTCCAAATGATGGAAGGGAAATACAACTCCTAGCCTGCCAGGTATCCAGCACAGCAAGTCTGTGTTCCTCAAAATTGAAAAATGAATTCCAAGGAACAAAGGAGGTTAAGAGTAGGAAGTATTTACTGAGGAAGAGACAGCTGCTGAGAGACAGGAGGGCCCTCGAGTGGGTAGCTGCAGACCCTACTTCTCAGAGGAAGTTTTATAGAGTAAAATCATGAGGTTGGTATAACATGGGACAAAGCTATGATCAATCAATAAGATTACAAGTGTGGGGCTGGGGATATAGCTCAGTGGCACAGTTCCGTCCTGGCAAGCACAAGGTCCTGAGTTCAATTCCCAATACCAGAAGAAAAAAAATAAAAAGAAGTATAGCTGCTTAGGTAATGTTGATGCAATGGGAAGTGGGTCATGTAGCAAGTGTACATGGAAAGAACAACAATTGTTTTTAGAAGAGATGAGCCGGGAGGTCCTGGTCACCCATTCAGGAGGCTGATGTCTGTCCAGACTTTTTCGGCCAAGTGATACCAGTTATGATAGATTGCTTTTCCCTCAGGAAGGCATGTAGCCTAGTCATTCCATCTTTATCTTGCTGCTGGGCCTTCAGAGGATGCGCTGTCAGCCACAGTTGTAATATACTGTCATCCTCTGCACTGACTCCCTCCAGGGCCTATCCCTGTCTGATGGCCTAGAATGTTTCTACCTAACTTTGCTGCCTATAATAGTACATTTATTCAAGTTAATAGAGGAAGGCACACTCAGAGGGAGTGGGCTTGTACCAGCAGAAACAAACAACATGACAGAAGTGGGGAGAAATACTGCAAGGGGTGGCAGGAAGAATGGAATGGACTGGGGATAAATTGGGCTTTAGGGTTAGCAAATATACACCCCACCTAGGGTGCCTCTCACTGAGTCAGTCAGGATGTGATCGACCATACGATTGACAGGGTGCTGAATGATCTCAATGGTATCTACTGTGTATGTACCGTCCCATAATTCACTCTGTTATGATTAGAGGCATGGTGTGGGCTCCATACGTAGGAACCAAGTGAGGAAAGTCATTGTAGGTAATGAGTGTGGCTCTAACCAGCATGTGCCCTGGTCTGGAACTTCAGGAATTTCCTGGGTCTCTGTTAATCTTAGTTTTGGTTCCTTTAGGACAAAGAGGAGTGTTGACTCTGGGGCATTGCTCGAGTTCAGGTGAGTGGAGGGGAGTGGTCCCATAACACCAATTATAATGTCTCTGTTAGCTCCAGTCCCAGTTTTTCTCTTAATCAAAAGACTCAGTGCAAGCCGGGTGAAGGAGTGCACACTGGTACTCCCAGTAACATGGAAGGCTGCGGAAAGAGGTTTTGAAATCTGAAGCCTGGCTGGGCCATTTAAGACCCTCTCAAAAAAAAAAAAAAACAGTAAAAAGGTCTGGTGATATAGCTCAGTGGTACCAGGCTTGCCTAGCTTATGTAAAGCCCTGACTTCAATCCTCAGGGTTGGGGAGAAAAAAGATGCAGAACACGTAATTCAGCATGCAAGCGAGCATCACCTTTTTTTCACTTGGGCTTACTATGTAGTTCAGCCTGGCCTTGAACCCACCTTATGGCCCAGGCTGCCCTCAAACTCAAGGTGATCCTCCTGCCTCAGTCCCCTGAGTGCTGGAGTTAGAGGTGTGTGTGGCCATGCCCAGTACAAGCGCTGCTCTACATAACTTTTATTGTTACAAATTTGCAGAACATAAGGTTCACATTCACCTTGGGAAATTGTTATGTGCACAGACCGTCTCAATTCTTTTTTTCCCCTTTAAAAATTTTTTTTCATTTGTGTTTGCCAGCATCAGATTTATTTATTTATTTGATAAGTCTTTATCAAGTTAATTATCATAAATACAGATAGAGAGGCTAACACACCAAAAAGTGTAAATGATTGTACTAAATCAAGACATACTTTTAGATGCATTAACCATGTTGAATTACAGTAACTTTTTTTCAATTTTTATAAAGTTTATCTTATTTTGCACTTTATATAATGGGTTTCTCATATAAAAGGAACCATGTGATATTTAAACTTGTGTGTCTAGCCGGGTATGGTGGTGCATGCCTGTAATCCCAGCACTCAGGAGGCTGAGGCATGAGGATTGTTGCAAGTTTGAGACCAGCCTGAGGTACAAAGTGAGTTCAAGGCCAGCCTGAACTGCAAAATGAGACCCTGTCTCAAAAGACAAAAAAATTTAAAAAAATAAGATAAAAAAATAAACTTGTGTGTCCTTAGCATTGTGCTCACAAGCTGTACTTGTCAGGTCAATGGAGATGGGAAGTGAACACCCAGAGACTGAGGCTGTGGGAAGGATCAGATTTTATTCATCTACATACAAGCAGCCTGACAATGGAGTGGTATTAGCAGCTATCTTGAGGGAAAACTGAATATACACAGCATTTGGGGACTGGGGTCAGAATTTCAAAGAATCTAAAAGAATTTGGATGGAACATTGAGTTCAAAGCTGTAAGGATGATCAGTGCCTGTTGACACATACAGCTGGCATCACAGGTCCCATGTTAAATTTCTTTATTGCCCTTACTTCTATTTTAATACTTAGATCTTTGATTCAGTTTGATTTTAGTTTCATGCATGGTGAGAGATATAGATGTAGGTTTGCTCTTGGACATGTGGGAAACCAGTTTTCCCAGTACAATTTGTTGAAGTGGCTATCTTTTCTCCAGCAAAAGTATTTGGCCCTTGTCAAAGATTAGTTTCCCAAGTATGCATTCTCTATCCTGTTCCACTGATCCACAAGTATGTTTATGTTTTGTTTTTTTGCCAGTGCCATGCTGTTTATATCACTGTAGCTTTATACTGTAACTTGAAGTCCAGGATTGTGATGCCCTTTACCTTACCCTTCTTGCCTGGAATTGCTGTTGCTATTCTAGGTATATTCTGGTTCTATATATATTTTAAGCCTGCTTTCTCTAGTTCTATGAGGAATGCTATTATATTAATTAGGATTGTATTTTAGTTTTAGAAGTATGCCAGTTGAGTATATTAGTTCAGCCTACACAGGAACAGGAGGAGGAAGTTTTCCATTTTTGGAGACACTTTCTGATTCCTTTTTCAGAGTACTGTAATTTTCATTGTAGTACTGTCATTTTCACTTCCTTGGTTAGGTTAGTTCCTAAATATACCATTTTTCTTGATCTTATTGTGAAAGGTATTGTTTTCATAATTTTTCTCTTGGTGAGTTTATTAATTGTATACAGTGATGCTATTATTGAGTGTTGACTTTGTATACTGCTATGCTATTGAATTTGGTTATTGATTGTAGGAGTTTTTGGTGCTTTTTAGAGTCTTTTATGTAGAGAATCATTTCATCACCAAATAATTATAATTTAACTTCTTCCTTTCCTATCCATATCCATTTTATTTCTCTCTCTTATCTAATCGCTCTGGCTAATGTTTTGAGAACTCTGTTGAACAAAAGTGGTGGTAGTAGGTATCCTGGCCTGGTTTCTGAGTTTAGAGAGAAACCTTTCAGTATCTCCCCCATCTAATATGATATTGGCCTTTGGTTTTTCATAGCTGTCTTTTCAAAGCTTGAGAGAAAGATCTATTCTTATATTCTGCAGGGTTGGTAATCATAAATGGCTACTGTACTTTGTCAAATGTTTTTCTTTTGAGATGATCATGTGATTTTTGTCCTTCTTCTGTTTATGAGATACATTACATTTATGGATTTCCACATATCTTGTACCATACCTGGAATGAATCCTCCTTTTTCATGACATATGATGTTTTCAATGATTCACTGCATTCTGTTTGCCAGTGTCCTATTGATTTTCTGGCATCTATGTTTATTAAAGAAATTAGCTCATTTTCTTTTTGGTTGTGTCTTTTTGTGGTTCTGGAATCAGCATAATTGTTGGTTACATGAATGATCTTGGGAGTGCTGCTTCCTTTTAAATTTCATTAAGGAGTTTGAGGAGTATTGGCCTTAGACATTTTCTCACATTCTTCTAGAATTCAGCAGTGACTCTGTCAGGACCTGGGCTTTTGTTAGATGGTAGTTTTCTTACTATGTCTTCAACTTCATTTACTGATACTGGATTATTCAGGATTTTTTATCTACTTGGTTCAGCTTTGGCAGTTCATGTGTGTCAGGAATCTATCCATTTCTTCTGAATTTTCAATTTTATTAGAGTATTTGTTCCCAAGGGAGTTAACATTGATCATCTGGATTCAGCATATACCTTTATAAAAGATTTCACATTTTTCATTTTTTTTAAAGACAGGGTCTTTGTAGGCATTTCAGACTGGCTTTGGGCTCCCTGTAGAGCCCAGGTTGCCCTCAAACTCGCAGCGATCTGCCCTCCTCAGCCTCCTGAGTGCTTGGATCTTTTTCATTTCCAATTGCATGGATTTGAGTCTTTTCTTTCCTTATTTTGGTGAGTTTGGCTGAGGGTTTGTACACTTTGTTTATTCTTTCAAAGAACCAACCTTCAGCTCATTGATTGTTTTCTTAATAGTATATATCACCTTATTTTAATCCTGTTTTATTATACGTTTTAGATTATTAGTACATGTGCGTAGTATATAATGTTTAAGGGATGATGAAAAAAGTAATTCATTGAATCTTCGGGGTTTTTTTAGTTTCAATTTCATTAATTTCTCTTCTGCTCTTTATAATTTCCTTCCTCATAATGGCTTTGGGGATGAGTTATTCTCTAGAATATCGAGGTGCATCATTACCTTATCTATCTGAGCTCACTTTTTTTCTAAATTGGCGATGCACAGCCAAAAATATCACTCCTGAGACTGTTTTATTGTGTCTCACAGGTTCTAGTAGGTTGCACTGGCATTATCATTTGATAATAGAAATGAATTTCTTCCTTAATGTTATCTGTGATCCATAGATTATTTAAGAGAATATTGTTTAATTTCCATGTGTTTGCACAGCTTCTGTGGTTGGTTTTGCTGTTGATCTCTATGTTCACTGCAGTATGATCGGATAATATACATGGCATAATTTTGATTCTTTTGCATTTACTTAAGCATGCTATATGGGTTAGCACACGGTCTATTTTGTGGAAACTCCCATGTGCTGCTGAGAAGAATGTGTATCATGACGCTGTTGAGTGGAACTCTCCATAGATATCTAGTATATTCATTTGTTTGAAGGTTTGGTTCAACTCTGATGTTTCTGTGTTAATTTTTTGTCTAGCTGATGTGTCTATTTGTGACAGTGGTATACTGAGGGCCCCTGGTACAACTGTATTTGTGTTTGTCTGAATTTTCACACATGACTATTAGTGCTTGTTTTATGAAGTTGGGTGTGCCAGTTTTGTTGCATATATGTTTATAAATGTTGTCTTGCACCAGGCTCCAACCATGTAGACTGGTGGAGTAGGTACGGGGTTGGTACAGGTATCTAGCAGACCTCTAGGGGTGTGTGGGTGCAGTTAGGACAATCATTGGATTGCATGGTCATGACTTGGATTAGGATGTGATTTGTCCACAGTAAATGTTTACTCTGGTCCTGGTTTTTCTTGCCACCCAAGATGTCAAGTCTGCTGTTTTTGTTAGAGAATAAATCTGTTGTAGTTAATAAATAAATGTATGTTATCTTGTTGCATTGTTCCTTTAACCAATATACAGTGACCCTCTTTGTCTCTTTAGATCAATTTTGGCTTGAAATCCATTTTGTATGAAGTCAAGATAGCTATTCCTGCCTTTTTCCAGGTTTATGTTGCATGGAATATTGTTTCCCATCTTTGATTTTTTTAATCTATTAATTTTTTGAGTTACATATATTTCTTGTATAGTGTGCATATTTAGGTTTTCTTTTCTTTCTTTCTTTTAGTGTTATTTTTCAGGGCTTGAAATAGCTCATTCTAAAACCTTCTGGCCTTTAGGAGTTCTGGTGAGAGGTCTACTGTGATGCTAGTGGGTTTACCCAATGTGATTCATTGCCTTTCTCAACCACTTTTAAGATTTTGTCCCTGTGATGGATCTCTGCTACTTTGAACATAATGTGGTGTTAAGAAGTTCTCTTCTGATTATGGATATTGGGGTTACACTATGTATCTATGTATATGTGTTACACTATGTACCACTTATCTATGTATGTGTGTGTTTCCCCCCTATGTCTGGGAAATATTCTGTCACTATTTCTGGGAACATTATGTCTGGAAGCCATTATTTCTGGTTTTTAAAACAATGCAATTGGTGTTTTCTTCTGATTTTTCACTTATTCCAATTACATTCATATTAGTCTTCTTTGATCATCTAAGAGCTATTGGATCCATTTTTCATGTTCTCATGGTGTTGTTGGTGTTGTTGGTGTTTATTCTCATGTTGCTTTTAAGGTATCTTTGAATAGTTGGTCCTTGAAGGCATCATTATCTTCTAGTTCTGAAATATTGTCCCCACACTGATCACTTCTCCCAACTATACTTTCCGTTAAACTTCCAATCTCCTGGATTTCTGATTGGAACCTTTTCATGAACTCTAATTCTTTGCTAAATTTTGTCATTTCAATTTTGTATCACTTTGTGTAGCTCAACTAGTTTTTAGTAGTTCCTTCTGAAATTTAAAAAGAAGTAACAAAAAGAGATGAGAAACAAGGAGAAAGGATAAAAGAAAATTCCTGAGATTCCAATAAACCAGTTGAGAAAACTGGAGGAAAGGAAGAAGAAAAAAGAAAATCATCCACACACCCACAGGGGGAAAAAAAAATTCTTTGTGATTTTGAATGTCTGGTTTTCTTCTAGGATCTCTGCTTTTGAGGCAAGATGATGTTCAAGTCAAGATACATCCCTGCTCACCCTGACAGAGAAAAGACAGTCATCGTCCAGACCTGTGCTGAGTGCAGGCACAGCAGGGAGCACGACTACGGCAAGGGTGGGGAGGCCACGACTTTCAAATCTAAAACAACTCAGGCTGAGCCTGGCCTCTGGCCATGGGTAAGGCTTTTGTTCTCCAGCTCAAATCCCTCAGGAGTCTCTTTCCAGCCTGACCGAAGCTCCCTGACTGTGGCTGTCTCCCTAGGCTGTCTTCTCTCTCTGTCACTGTGGGAATATAAAACTGGGAGCCATGAAGTGAAGCTGCCCGTGGCTTCTCTGAGCCCTGTATTTAATCAGCCCTTCCTCAGAACGGTGTCTGACCAAGCCCTCTCGAGGGAAGGGGCAGGTAATTGGGCAGAAGTCGCTCACCAGCTGTTGCCTTTCACAGGACTCATGAGAGCAGAATCCTGTGCTCTCCCTGTAAATTGCAACACCCATTGGTCTGTTTCCCTGCTGCATTTCTCTTTGAAGTGTTCCAGAGTCCTCATCCTTGGCTTTATCTCTGTTTATTTGGTCTAACTTTCCTGTGAGCCAGGAGTCAGGAGCCAGGAGCCAGGAGCCAGGAGCCAGGAGCCAGGAGCCAGGGAGAAAATGCAGACTACCCCTTTTCTCCACACTGTGTTCTATCTTTTCAGTTTCTCTGTAGGTTGTAGTTTTCCTGAAGATCCCACCTGGTTCCTGTACATCCACTTCCCCCTTTCTCTCTCCCCCCACGTTCTTATTTTCCAGTGTCTGGATTCCAAATCTTGGAGAAGCTGAGTTGTTATCTGTGACTGCTCTGCCATTCTCCTGGATGTCTCCACGTATTGCCTTTTTTTCTTTGTCCTTTTGAGACAAGGTCTCATATGCAGTTCAGGTGGCCTTGAGCTCACTTTGTAGCTCAGGCTGTTCTCAAACTCGCAACAATCCTCCTGCCTCAGCTTCCTGAGTGCTGGGACTATAGGTGTGCACCACCACGCCAGGCCACATATTGCATTTTTAAAAACAGAGTTTTTGTCCACATGTAGCCCTTTATTCACCCACAGTACTTTATTTATTTATTTACTTACTTATTCTTGTGGGACCCCCAAAAATGCGCCCGGAACAAAATGAGATCTCTTTAAGAAGCGCTTTATTTAAGCTGGGACCCAGCGGCGTCTCCAGTGCAAACGCAGGCAAGGAGAGCCCCGAGCTGGCGGAAAGGTTGAGTTTTTAAGCTTGCAAACCGCAAATGAGGAATTGTACATGGGGCATCTTGTGATTGGCTCTCGGGGCAAGTTTTCCTTTTAAGGTCAGGTTGGTGCAACCAGGGTTCTCGGGGAGGGAGGGGGTATGAGGCGCATACAGAACAGGAAGCGG
>PVLD010028389.1:0-19465 GCA_004027595.1 Dinomys branickii
CATGGGAATAAAGGGGAAGGAAATCAAAAGGCACATAGCTGAATTATTTGAAATTATAAAAGAGGAAATTAAGGAAAGTTCAATAATGTGCTGGATGAGTTCAACAGAGATATAACTAAACAGATAATGGATTTAATAAACAAATTATTAGCAAGTTTACACAAGACACTGAGAAAGCTCCCATGGCTAAATGAAATTATACAAACCACGAATGAGCAGTTTAACAAAGAATGAGAGCCCATGAAAAGGTACGAAAAAGAAATTCAGGAGATTAAAAATTCGATGGAAATTATGGGCAGCAGACGCAACCAATATGAGAACAGAGAGAACCAGAAGATAGGGCTGATGTCTGTGGCATCAGATATACATTAAAACTACTCAGATATACATGAAAAAAGCAAAAAAACCATGAAAAATGGACACAGTGTCTGCTACATGACACAAGACTAATCTGAATTTAATTGGAATTAACAAAAAATCATTTGAAAATACCACAAATGGCATGAAAAACTTGTTTGCAAAAATGATACCAGAAAATTTACTGAAGAAAGAACATAAAATACAGAAAAGTGAGGTGTACAGAACCCAAAATAACCATGATCAGGGAAGAATTTCTCCATTTCACATTATAGTCAAAATCCCAGAAGTCCAACGCAGGGACAAAAATCTCAACATCTGTTAGAAAAAAAGCAACAAATCATTTATACAAGTAAACACATTAGAATTACTGCAGAATTCTCAACACTGACCTCAAAGACCAAGAAAGCTTGGAGTGAAGCATTTCCACCTTTAAAACCAGTTCCAACCCAAACCAATATATCCTTCAAAACTGCTTTTTGAAATTGCTGTAGAAATAAAGTCTTTCCATAACAAAAATCATCTTAAGAAATTCAACAACAATCAGCACTCCAAAAATTTCTCAAGTATATTCTCAAGGATTTCTCAAAAGTGAAAATGAAGCTGACAATGCCAAAATTTGTAATAGAATGAATACACCAGGAAGGGTGAGCAGTAAACAAGAAGGGGTAAAAAGAGAATCAGCACCAGCAAAGCACCAGAAAAATATCCCTGCAAGGGCAGGAATAATTCAATAACATTCAGTAATAACTCTCAGTAGGAATGGTTTCAATTCCACAATCAAAAAACACTGAACAGCAGAATGAATTAAAAAACAAAACCCAATGGTATGCTGTATACAAAAATGTATTTAACCAAAAATAATTCACAGACTAAAAAATCAAATGATGGAAAACAATATATTCTGCAACGGGAACATGAAAACAAGGAGTAGCTACCATATTTTCAGACAAAGTGGACTTCATGCCAAAACTGATCAGATGAGGCAACCTAAGTCACAATGTTAAGGGAACAATGAAACAGGGAAAGATAACAATTATAAACATATATGCACCATATGCTGGCACACCCAAATTCATACAATAAGGACTACTGGACATTAAAGATCTGATAAACATAAGCACAATCAAAGTTGAAGACCTCAATTCCCCACTCAAAAAATGAGCAACTGAAATAGACACGTCTCAATGCAAAGTTACAAAATACAAATGTCTTATAATGCTTGAGAGAAATGTTCAACATTGCAGACCATTAGACAAATGCAAATTAAAGCAACACCAAAATTCCATCTTACTCCAGAAAGGATGGCTATCATCAAGAAATCGAACAATAACAAATGCTGGAGAGGCTGCAGGGGAAAAAGGAGACCACCTACACTGGTCTTGGGAATGTAAAATAGTACAACCAGTATGACACTGGGATGGAGATTCCTCAAAAACTAAAAGTAGAAATTCCATTTGAGTCAACTATTCTGCTTCTAGGTATCTTCCCGGAAGAGCTGAAGAGTCATATTCCAGTGATATATGTGCACCTATGTTTATAGCAACATAATTCATAACAACTAAATTTTGGAAGCAGCCTATATGTCAATCAACAGATGAATGGATAAAAAAGTATTTATGCACAATGGAGTAGTACTCTGTCATAAAGAAGATAAACTTTAGGCATTCATAGGAACATGGATGCATATTCAGACCAAAATTTTAAGTGAAATATATCAGATACACTAGCTTCAATATCACATAATTTCTCTTATATGAGAAGCACAGATAATAAAAAAGAACGAGATTGATCTTTGCAAAAGGGAAGGAAACCAAGAAATGGAAGGAAGGAGAGAAGGGGAAGGAAATGAAAAAATCAAGATGTAATATGTCCATGTACCAACTCCCCATGAGGAATGTAATCATTACCTACTACAAATATGCACTCATAAAAATAAAAATTGAAGAAAAACTTAGAAATCTAACATACTGTTGAGCCACAGATCTCTGAGGTAACATATAATAACTGCATGTGATTTTCAGCCACTATGTGTGGGGTGATTTTTTCAATATTATTTTATTTTATTTTAAAAGGACAAAAAATAGAGACAAAAACAATAAAAACGATACAGAACTTCAAAGCAAGATGATAGGAAATTAACAATGGTTATTATACTGCATATTGATATGTTCAAAGTAGTAACTCAGATTACCAGGTACAGGCATGCAAAATTGATCAAACAAGTTTGGGGCAACTTGCTACACAAAATTCAAAACCAAATGCCTAATACATTCTCTGTGCATCCAGCTCATCCGATGGATTTCACCAGAAGCAGCTGAGGAAGGAAGCAATAGTTCAGGCCTTGTTTGCAGGGAGCTCTTCACAGTCTACAGGTACTGCCTGCCTCTTCTCTGTCTCTCTGTCTCTCTGTCTCGCTCTCTTTTCAAATTAATTCTACAAATATGAAGTTGGTTAGCAAACAGAAAAAGAGTTAATGTAATACAATATTATAGTAATAAAGGTTTAAAATGATATTTTCATTTCAATAGTCACAGAAAGGAAGCATTTGACAAAATTCAACATCTATTCCTAATAAAAATCCATTCTCAGCAAACCAAAAATAGAAGGGGTCTGTCTCGACCTGAAAACATAAAGGTACCAAAACTCAGAGCTAATACCAAACTTGATGGTAGAGACTGAATGCTTTCTCCCCAAGACCAGAAATAAGACAAATATATCTATGTTGATGGCTTGTATTAGGCATTGCATTGGAGGTTCTAGCTTGTACAACAACAAAAGAAAAAGAAGGGGGGAAAGCACACATGATACTGTGTGGTGGATCCAACAGATAGATGCCAGGTGCTTGGGTATGATGAGCAAAGAACTGAAAGTGTAAAAGAAAAAGCAACTACGTTTATTGAAGATAACAGGAAGTTGTGCTCAGGGCAGGCACGAATAGAAAAGTGATGTTGGGGTGACAGGGAAATAAAAAGCATAGCACATAGATAAATTAGGATTTCAGATTTTAAAAGATGTGTACCTCAGCCCAGGTGTTTCTAATTGGGTCTTTGGACATGATTGACAGAGTGCAGAGTCACCTCATGGCCATGCTACATGCATGTGCGTCCCAGAATCCAATCTTATTAAATTACATACATGAGATGCAGTCCATGTGTCTGAATCTTCATCAAGGTTTGAGTGGGGAAAGGGTTGCTGAAATTCAGGCCAAGAGACTTAACACACATGTGCTCTGGCCTGGAGCTTGAGCGATTTCCTGGGTCTTTTTTGCCTCTCTTAGAACAGTGGGAGGGGGATTGGCCTGGCCCAAATTCAGGTGGGTGAAGGAGAGTGCTCTCCCAGCCCCAGCTGTGTGACCTGTACTACTCAGTTTGGAAGGGAAGAAGTAAAACTCCTTACAGCAGGCAACATGGCCATCTCTGCAGAAAATCCTAAAGATATGTAATAAAGCTAGCAGAACTAAGAAATCAGTACAGCAAAATGTTAATGGAATTCCTATATACTAGCATTAAACAGTTAGAAATGAAAATTTGAAAAGAAATCCATTTGTAATAATGTATAAAATTTGAAATACTGTACCTAGAAGTAAATTTATTTTTTAATTTTTTAAAATGTTCTGCCAGCATCAGATTTATTTTCAACTGTTGATCAAGTTAATTATTATAAACACAGATTAACAGCCAGACAAACAGATCAGAAAATATATTATAATGGAAATTTTAAAAATTAGGATCAGCTAATAGACATCATATTAGGACAAAATGAGACCATGCAGCCCACCACGCAGCTCATATGTCAAACTCACTCGGCCTTGACTGACTACACCAGAGATAACCTGACCCTGCTCCGTCCGACCGCACCCAGCTGCACAGCCTGTACTTTCTAGCCCCAAAATACGTCCTGTTTTACTAACTTGTTTCAAGGGCTTGCTGCCCAGCAACAAGAGATGACTAACACTACCCAATAGAAATTCACCACGCTTTCAAGCTCCTATACTTCCTGCTTGAGAACCTGTACAAACTAAGCCCAAAGTCAGCTCTGAATTGGTGCTTTGCATTATTATGTCAGTGGGTCGATCCCCCATCAACCCACTGACATAATAAAGTTGGTTGCCTTCCCACTCCTTGGGAAGTTTTCCACTCGGTTTGATACAGGTTCCGCAACAATATAAGACATAAAACTATTATATTAAGTCAAGGTACACTTCTAGATACACTGGCCATACTGGAGTACAATAATTTTTTCTAGTTTTTCCTATTGTCTGCCTTTTATTTTGCACTTTATTTATATATTAGGTATTTCACATAAAATAAACCATGAAATATTTAAGATTGTGTATCTGATATACTTCACTTACCATTATGGTTTCAAGTTACACCTATTTTCCTAAAGTATAGTCTGATTCTTTGGATTTCCCCCCCACTTAACAATTACCATACAAGGAAAGGTATATCGAGCAAAGCAATCCTGAGCAACAAGAGCAAAACAGGGAGCAGTTCAAGCCCGAACATCAAGTTATTCTACATAACTACAGTGATTAAAAACACCATGATAGGGGGCTGGGGATATAGCTCAGTGGAATAAGCGTCTGCCTAGCAGGCACAGGGTCCTGAGTTCAATCCCCAGTACCGCCAAAAAAAAAAAAAAAAAAGAACAACAAAAAAACACCATGATACTAGCAGAAAAACAGATACAGATACACAGACAAATGAAATAGGAAAAAAAAAACCCGAAACGGTCCCTTACCTGGAGACAACCGTGGCTCCAGGTTGGTAGTATGAATTTGGAGCCTGCATCTTATAAAGCTCACATTAGTCACGTGATCTTTCTCAAAGGGGCTAAAAACAAACAGGAGAGAAAGAAAACCTCTTCAACAAACGGTGCAGGGAAAACTGGTCCTTCAGCTACAGAAGAATGAATCTAGACCCACACCTCTCACTCTGTACTAAAATCAAATAAAAAAGAAGTTGAAAAATTTTTAAGGATGTGAGATCTTGACTTGGTCCTCAACTTTAGGTTTTAAAAGTTTTGGGGGAAAGCTGTGTTCTCGTCCAGAAAGTCTGAGGTAGAATTCACTTTGAGATTGTTTCAGAATCAAGTTCCTTGCCTTATGGGAATAGGATCCTTAATTTCTTGCTGGCTGTGACAGCTCATTCTCAACTCACAGATGCCTTTACCAGGTGTTTTCATGTGCCCACTCTCCACTTTCAAGCCAACAAGTGTGCATCAAATCTCTTGTGTTCCTATCCTGTCCTTTTGGGCTGCCAGCTGGTCATGGCATTGTACTTTGAAATATCTCAGGCCTGCAGGTCAGGTCCTCTAAGAGAATCTCCTAGGTGAAGATCAAGTGACCAGTAGCCTTAGTTGCATCTTCCAAATTGCTTTTGTGCTGTAACATAATTAAGGAGTGAAGTTCATGTGCACCATATTTTCTTTCTGCCAAACATAAATGGAGACAGTTATTTAGCAGGAATAAGATTCATGGTTACTTCTTCACTGAACTTACTGTTGAATTTGACATTGCTTGAAACTGATCGTGCACATACCACTTCCATTTGACAATAGAGGGTTTCTGTGCATATCCATTGCTCTGACTTGGCTGGTCAGAAAGTATCCAGACTCAGGCAGATAGTTCTGGTGTCATTTTAACTTGGTGCCCATAGTCAAGCTCTGAGTGTTAGCAAAGGCTCAGTAATGAGCAAATTGTTTCTCACAAGGACTAGAAGGACAACCGTGGCTCCAGGTTGTTAGTGTGAATTTGGAGCCTGCATCTTATAAGTATTGAGAAATTTGATTATGTCTATTTCCACGTGTACTCCCACCTTACTAAAGGGCTATAGGTATTTCCTGAGTAAGAAGTGTAAACTATTTTCAGTAGAGAAAGCCCTTCCTCCACAAGGCCTTTCCTCCCCATTCATGAGGTTTTCAATCTAGAGACTAGTCAAGGCTAGGATTTGCTTGACTTAGTCACAGGGTCAAGGAGAAATATGTATGGAAAGCAGAAGATTATGTAAAGCACCTCATATTCTCATGTCCAGTGATTAAGGTAATTGGAAACCACTACAACATAATGCATTTATGACTGCTAATGGCCATCAGTTGCAGAAATGAAAATTTTGGTCAACCTACCAGGAAATGGATCAGCAGGATACAGTGATTTTGCTGAAGACAAAGGGAGTATAGAGCAGGTAGTGGGAAAAGTGGCCAGAAGACCATATGCAAAAACAAGGGCTATAATAATTATGAGTATTGCTTTCTTATTTAATGTGAGTTAATTAACTTTTTAAATGAAATATGTTTGATTTGACAAACTCTTGTTCTGTTATCTTCTAATAAAAGATGGGTTAATTATATATTTTTTTCGTCTTTTTGAGACAGGGTTTCACTATACAGTTCAGGCTGGTCCCAAACTCTCAGTGATTCTCCTGCCTCAGCCTCCTGAGTGCTGGGATTACAGGCATGTGCCACCATGATTGGCTCATTAATTGTATTTTCGGTATTTAAGATACAGGATAGTAAAAACAGGGTATGAATTATATAAGCAAAGCATGAACAAGACAACAAAAATATAGAATTTTAGTGTCCTCTTTTGAAGAAGGGTTAGTGTTTCCTCAGTTGTCGGTTGGAGACTTGTGTCATATTAGGCAGAATTATGACTTTGTTATTGTCTCTAAAAATTAAGAATGGTGTTATGAAATGTGCCTGGGTACAGAGTGACAAGGGCATCAGTTGTAATGTTGGGACAGACAAGAGCACCTAACTCTTCCTTTCTTCCTGTGCCAGCCACATGGTTGCGACAGCAGCTGTTGCACCCCAGCCCTTGCTTCCCTTTGCTCTTGCTAGCCTCTCCAGTGACCTGGGACAACTTGCTTCGCTGTCCTCCCTGGTTATCTAGCGCCATTCTCCTCCTGCCCACTTCAGCATGAGTGTAGTTCAACGTCAGCACAGTGACTTCCGCAGCTCCTACCACTTTGGATGCTGCTGCTGCCTCTTCAAAGAAGAGGGAGGGGACACCCTAGTGTGGCTAAGATTAGAGGGTGAGGGATCTGGGCGCATTGTTAACATCCCCAGCACCCCACAGCTACCCTTTCAGAAGATTCCCTGTGTTCAGCCCCACTTTCTCACTGCGTCCCTGCTATAACAGCCGTGGATATTCTTGAGCCATGTACCCACTTGGGCTTGTGCTTACACCGACCACAGCCCAGCAGCTGCTATATAAGCAGCACTTCTCCACTTAGTCTGCTGTATTGACCCCACCCCCACCCGCAGTGCTGCTGCACAGGCTCTGTTCAAACAGACTCACTATGGTCCCAGGTTAGCAGTCTGAGTTCATGCTCCTCCCTTCCTCCACTGTTCCAGGATGGTGCAGCTGGCTACAAGAGTCAGAGGTTGCCTCCCACCTTCTTCCATCGGCCCTGGATGGTGGTGGCTGATGGTTAAGAGTCTCAGATTGGCTCTTCCCTTCCTCTACTGACCCAGGACAGTGCAGCTGGTGGAAGAAGTCTGAGATCCACCCCTCCCTCCCCCCACTAGTGGCACTCAGGGCCTGGAGATCTTTGGGAACACCCGCGACACAATAGGGCCCTGGCTAAGGCGCGTGTGATGGACAGGCAGCACTAGAGGCGTGGAAATGTCCCATGCAATGTTAGCAATATGAGCCAACAGATGGTAAGTTAGAAGAACTAGTGTTGTGCTTGGGGATAAAGACACAAGGAATAGAAGCAGGTGGGTAGAGCCGCTCCCTTCCCTTTTCTTCTATTTCCTTTCTTGTTTTCTTTTTCCTTTTCTTTTCTAAATGACTGGGGAGAACTCTAGCCACAGAAAACTATTTCCATCCCCAGAGACAAAAATCAGACCCAAACCCAGCACAAATCCACCTGCAGTCTTGACCAGATTACATATTTCTTGGATCCAACTTGGACCTACCACAAAACTATAAGTAGAGGAATTTCACTACTTTCATTTTTCTCTGTCTGTTGGTTTTCCTCTCGGTATTTGGCTTGATTCATGTTTTGTTTTGTTTTTGTTGTTTGTTTGTTTTCCTTTTCTTTCATCATTTACTCTCTGCTCTGTTTTGTTTTTCTTTCTGTATATTGTTGTTTTGTTGGTGTGTGAGGATATTTTTATTTACTGTTTTTTCTTACTTCTTTTCTTTCTTTTCTCATTCATGATTTAAATCTCTAACCTTTCTTTTTATTTTATTCTACTCATCCTCTTCTTCTCTTTAGTCAACTACCTCACTTGACTTTATGATACTTCCATGTGAGTCAAAACTGTCTCTTCTCCTTATGGTTCACTTCAAAATTTTAGGCCTAAAAAAACAAAAACAAAAACAAAATTCGTAGGCCTTCTCCAGTCCTTCCCTCCTGTGTTCTACAATTACCTGAAACATAGAGGATCATCCTATGCCTTCCAATCTTGCTCTTATTGTATTTAACCTCATTTCTCTCCATCCTACCCCATTTCCTCTTGAATCCTCTCCCAAACAACAAGGAAAAATCACTACACTGAGCGGCATACAAGTTCCTGGTATAAGCTGATTATATTATATTTCTCTAAACCTTCCTCCAAGAGTTATAAATATCAGGCTATTAGTTACCACAGTTTGTCAGTAGCCAGGCTGTACTTCAGTCTATTGTTATTGCCAACTGAGCTACTTTAACCAGGATGTCATATACAGTATAACCAATCCCCCTCCCATACAACAATACTGCAATTATAAGGGATCATTACCATCATCATAGTCTAGTATCAGAGGAATGGGCCCTAAATTAAATAGATAGCAACTCTTCAGTCTTAATATATTCAAAAGGTAGGTTCTTTGTATAGACATGAAGAGCAAGAACCACTTCCATCTAGAAGACATCCAGAGGAACAGACAGCCTTGACACCAGTGATAAGCCTGTCTAACATAAGAAATCTACAAGCATCAATACAGTAAACAAAATAAAATAGCAAATGACAAGATGAAGAAGCAAAATTCAATTGCAGATGCCCAGTCCACCCAGGACAAGTCCGGAGCACAAAGAGATAAGGAAATTGGAAGTCAACAAATGGAACTCTCTAAAATTATAGCTGTCGAAGTGAAAAAATAAGTGGAAGGGGCCAGAGAAAGAAATAATCTCTAAGGTGCAAAAAGAAATGACTCTCAAAATGAAAGACATTAATGCAGACACCCTATGTCTGGTGATCTGAGCAACTACCTTGAACATAACAATATGTAGTATAATGACTACTGTTAATTTCCTATCACCTTGTTTTGAAATTCTGTATTGTTTTTATTGTTGCTTCGTTTTTGCTTTTGTGTTTGTTTTTTCTTCTTCTTTATAAAATAAAATTTAAAAAACAACAACAACAACAAAAGCAGACACAGATAAATAAATAGAGGAGGTCACGAAAGTGATGGAAACCATGAATGCCAGACAAGAAATGGAACCAATAAAACAGATCCAAGCAGAAACACAGGAAATTAAAAACTCCACTGAAAGTATACACAGCAGATTGAATGAAGGTGAAGATAGAATTTCAGATCCAGAATGTAGAAATGTGACTAGTGACCAGGAAAAAAAAGATATCTTAAAAATAGCAAGAAAACACAAAAAAATCAATCCAACAGCTACAGGATGAAGCAAAGAAGAACAACATAAGATTTATTTGAATCAGTGAGAAAGGTAGAGACAGCAGAAAAGTCATTACAAACCTCCTCACAGAAATAATGATAGAAAACTTCCCAAACATGGACAAAGAATTGGACATACAAATAAATGAAGCATTTAGAACTCCAAAGAGCCATGATCAAAATAAATCTACACAAAGGTGTATAATAATCAAGATTTCAGAAATGCAGCACAAGAACAAAATATTGAAAGTAGCTAGTCAAAAGAAACATATCACCTATAAAAGAAAGTCCATAAGAATTACAGCAGATTTCTCGATACAAACCCTCAAATCAAGGAGAGTTTGGAGTGAGGTATTTCAAGCCCTAAAGGAAAACAATCTTCAACCCAAATTAATGTACCCTGCAAAATTATCTTTCAAATTTGGTGGAGAAATAAGATACTTCCACAGCAAAGAACAACTGAAGAAATTTATGACTACCAAACCAGCTTTACAGAATGCTCTGAAGGACATATTAAAAAGAGATAACAAAGATCACAAACACATGAACACCAATAGATAGAAGCCACCAGGCAGGGCAAGCAATTTAAACAGAGGAGAAAGACAGGGAACAAACTACAGGAAAACAACATGAAAAAAAAAGCCAATGCATATCAGTTATAACTGTCAGTGTAAGTGGTCTCAACTCACCAATCAAAAGAAACAGACTGGTAGAATGGATCAAGAAGCAACATCTAACAATGTTCTACATTTAAGAAACACATTTAACACAAAAATAAATTCATAGACGAAAAGTCAAAGGATGGAAAACAATTTTCCATGCCACAGGAACCCAGAAAAAAGCAGAGGTAGCTATTCTATTTGCAGACAGTGCAAACTTTAAGCCAAAACTGGTCTAAAGAAAGAAGGTCACTATATACTTGTAAGGAAAAACTACAAGAAGAGATAACAAACATAAATATTTATGTACCAAACACAGGTTCACACAAATACATAAAACAAATATTAACAGACATGAAAAACCAAATAAGCACTAACACAATTATAGCAGGGGACCTTAGTACTCCACTCTCACATATAAAACAACTAGACAAAAAAATGAACAAAAAATATTAGAATTAAATCAAGCCTGTGAACAAATGGTCTTGGTAGATGTCTACAGAGTGTTTCACCCCAAAATATCAGAATACACATTCTTCTCAGCTGCACATGGGGCATTCTCCAAAGTAGACCATATATTAGCTGACAGAACATGTTTAAGTAAATGTAGAGGAACTGAAATAATCTCATGCATACTATTTGACTACAGTGCAGTGAAATTGGAAATCAATGACAAAGGAAATCACAAAAACTAGACTAACACCTGGAAATTAAACAACACCCTTCTGAACAACCAATGGTTCACAGAGGAAATTAAAGATGAAATTAAACAGTATATACAATTAAACAATAGTGCTGACACAACATACCAAATCTTATGGGATGCAGTGAAAGAAGTCCTACAGGGGAAATTTATTGTGAAGAACTCACACTTCAGGAAAACAGAATAAGCTCAAATAAACAACTTAGTGTTGAACCTCAAAATTCCAGAAAAAGAACAAATCAAACCCAAAGCTTGTATAAGGAAGGAAATTATAAAGAAAAGAGCAGAAAAAAATGCAACAGAGACTAAGAAAACAATACGAAGAATCAATGAATCAAGAAGTTGGTTTTTTAGCCTGGTGTGGTGGCGCACTCCTGTAATCCCAGCACTTGGGAAGCTGCAGCAGGAGGATTGTTGCGAATTTGAGACCAGCCTGGGCTACAAAGTGAGCTCAAGGTCAGCCTGAACTGCATAGTGAGATTCTGTCTCAAAAAGATTTTTTTAAAAGTTGGTTTTTTGAAAGATAGCTAAAATTGATGAACTATTAGCCAACCTCATAAAAAAAGAGAGAAAAACACAAATTCAGGCAATTAGGAATGAAAAGGGGGAAATCACAATGCATCACACAGAAATCTGGGAGATCATTAATACTAATATGAGAACCTATATTTTAATAAGATGGAAAACACAGAAGAAATGGACAGATTCCTAGACAAATACGAATTGCCAAAATTGAATCAAGAATCTAAAAATTTCTAAATAATTTGGTATCAGCCAATGAAATTGAAAATGTAATTAAAAATTTACCAACAAAGAAAAGCCCAGGCCCTGATGGATTCAGTGTTGAATTCTACCAGAAATTTAGAGAGGAACTAATGCCACTAATGCTGAAACTCTTTAAAGAAATTGAAAGGGAAACAGTACACCCAAAATCATTTCTGGAAGCAAGCGTTACCCTGATTCCAAAACCAGAGAAGAACACAACCCAAAGACGAAACTACAGGCCAAACTCCCTAATGAACATAGACACAAAAATCCTTAATAAGGTATGGGCTAACAATGCAGCAAATCATCAAAAAGATTATACATAATGGACCAAGTAGGACTCATCCTAGGGATGCAGGTATGGTTCAAAATATGCAAATCAATAAATGTAATACACCACATTAAAAGAACCAAAGACAAAAATCACATGATCATCTCAATAGATGTAGAAAAATTATTTGACAAAATCCAAAACCCATTCATGATAAAAAAAAACCCTACAGAAAATTGGAATAGATGGTTTTTACCTCAATCTTATAAAGTCCATCTATGACAAACCATCATCTAACATCGTATTAAATGGTCAAAGACTGAAAGTGTTCACTCTTTTTTTTGTCTTTTTGAGACAGGGTCTTGCTGTGCAGTTCAGGCCAGCCTTGAGCTTACTTTGTAGCTCAGGCTGGTCTCGAAGTTGCAACGATCCTCCTGCCTCAGCCTCCTGAGTGCTAGGATTACAGGCGTATGCCACTATGCCCAACTTGAAAGTGTTCACTCTTAAAACCAGGAACTAGACAAAGATGTCCATTATCACCATTCCTATTCAATATAGTTCTGAAAACATTAGCCAGAGAAATTAGACAACAAAAAAAGAGAAATAAAGATAGGAAAGGAAGAAATTAAAATTATCATTATTTGCAGATGACATGACACTCTACATTAGAAGACCCCAAAAACTCCACCAAAAAACTTGTAGATTTAATATCTAAATTCATTAGTGTAGCAGGGTACAAAGTCAACAATCAGTAATCAATAGCATTCCTGTACACAAGCAACAAACTCAGAGAGAGAGAAATTAGGGGAGGCACATCGTACAAAACAGCATCTAAAAAATGAAATACATAGGAATCAGTCTAATAAAGGATGTAAAAGATCTGTACAGTGAAAATTACAGTACCCTAAAAAGGAGATTAAAGAGAATATCAGAAAATGGAAAGATATCCCTTGCTCTTGGATAGGAAGAACCAACATAGTAAAAATGGCTATACTCCCAAAACTGCTATGCAGAGATAATGAAATCCCAATGAAAATACCATTATCATACCTCACAGATCTAGAGAAAATATGCTTAAATTTCATTTGTAACCAAAACAGACCTAGAATAGCAAAAGCAATTCTGGGCAGCAAAGGCAAGTCAGGGGGCACCACAGTCCCAGATCTGAAGTTGTACTACAATGCTACTGTGATAAAATCAGCACAGTATTGACCAAAAAAAAAAAAAAAACACGTCCCTGAGGATCAGTGGAAGGGAACAGAAGATGCAGACACAACCCCAAACATACTCAGCCATCTTATTTTTGACAAAAGGAGTCAAACGTGTTCACTGGAAGAAAGATAGTCTCTTTAATAAATGGTGCTGGAAAAACTGGCTCTCTACATACCAAAGACTAAAACTAGACCCATGTCTATCAGCATGCACTAAACTAAAGTCAAAATGAATCAAAGATCTAAATATTAAGATAGACATACTAAATTTACTGGAAGAGAAAATAGGTAGAAATCCTGAAGACATAGGTGTAGGCAGAGACTTCATGAACAAAACCCAGATTACTTGGAAAATTTGCAAAGAATCAACAAATGGGATCTCACTTTATTAGGAAGCTTTTGCACAAGAAGATAAATCACCAAGAGTAAAAAGGCAACCTACAGAGAGGGAAAATTTATAACCAGTTGTCCCTGAAAGGACTTATATCTAGAATATATAAAGAATTGAAAAAAATCAGACCCCCTCAAATTCAAAGACCTAGTCCAAAAGTGAACATCTGAGATGAATACACACTTCTCAGATGGATAAAAACAAATGGCAAATAAATATGTGAAAAAATGTTCAACATCATTGGTCATTTGAGAGATGGAAATTAAAACCACACTGAAATTCCATCTACCCCAGAAAGAATGACTATCATCAAGAAATCAACCAATAACAAATGCTGGAGGGGCTGTGGGGAAAAAGGAACGCTTCTCAATTGTTGGTGGGAATGTAGACTGGGGCAACCACTGTGGAAACCAGTGTGGAGATTCCTCAAAAAACTAGGTCCCATTTAAACCAGGTATTCCCCTTCAGGGTATATTCCAAGAAGAATTAAAGATATAATACTACATCGATATATGTGAACCCATGTTTATAGCAGCACAATTTGGAATAGCTAAAGCTTGAAAAAAACCCAAATCCTATCAACCAAGGAATGGATAAGAAGATGAGGTTTTTTTAATATAATGGAATACTATTCAGCCATAAAGAAGCACAAATTGGAGACTTTTATACGTAAATGGATGCAACTCAAGACCATACTCATAAGTGAAATAAATCAGACCCATATGTGTAAATATCATTATTGTCTCACTAGTGTGAGAAACTGAACAAGAAAATAAGGCCCAAAATGTATAAGAGATATTATGAATTGGGAAGAAACTGTTCAAAAGAAAAGAGAAACTGTGATGGGGTAAAGGGGAAAGGAAGGAAGGAAAAAAATATATTTACACATGAGATATTTTAGTTATACAGGTAGGTTCTCTTCGTTCATTGCGAGTTTGTGCTAATATTGTTTGCACAAGATATCATGCCTATATCTTGTACTCTGAATAACTACTATGAAGAAAACAATATGCAATGTATTGATGATTGTAACTCTTCTCCTAACCTGTTTTGAAACTCTGTTTTTTTTTTCACTTTAAAATAAAAATATAAAGACTCACTTTGGTGGCCCTGTAAACCTGCTCATGATTTACTTCCTGGGTTGTGTGGGCTCTGAAAGTCCAGTAAATCTACTCAGGATTCCTGTCCTGAGCACTCTGAACAGTGATTGTCGTAAAAGAAAGAGCAATAAACCCTAGGGATTGCTGGGCCTGAGGAGCTCCAGAGACTAGCAGCTAATAAGAATAAGCAGCAGAGACCAGCACTTGGCACAGTTGACTTACAGTGGTTGGCATCAGATGGCAGTGACCGGCAGCTGTTAATTGTTGGCATCTAACATTACCCAGTGTCATTTGGTGATATCAGAAATGCTAGCAGAGCTGCCCTTTGCCAATTCATGATTTTCATCTGAGGAAAAGAGCCCTCAACTGATTGGCAACAATATCTTAATTTTGTTAGAGAAAAATACCTTCCCCACTCTTCTCTCTCTGGGATGTATCTGGTGTACAACGGGGGGATTATCTGAAGGTTGTAGGTAGTCGTTGAAAGGAAGCAGCAGTCACTGACAGCCCACATACCATTACTGGTCTGTTAACTTATTTTACTGCCAGGAAGCAGCAGCTGGCCCTGCAATTTCCCCACCTTCCCTTGAATCTCCCATCCGCTTTCCATCTTGCAGGCCAGGTGTGCATCTGCACCACGACAAAGGGCCATCCTGGCTTCTTCCATAGTTCCTTGTCACCAGAGTCAGACAATAAGAAAGAGCAAGTACTTCAGCCTGCTCTTACAGTGTTCCCGATCATACCTGTGGGTTTCATTCAGCCTACTGTCTCACCTCCCCACCCTCAGTGCAGGTGGCAGAAAGCAAATAGAGAGGGCTTAACCAACCTTCCCCGGCTGTATACAACTCATTCCTCTTTTAAAGAGATTAATCTATTTATTAATGTATTTATTTATGTATTTTGTGTTTTTTGAGATAGTCTCACTGTGTAGTCCAAACCAACCTTGAACTCACTACCTACGCCACGTTGACCTTAAACTGATGTCAATCCCCCTGCTTCAGCCTCCCAAGTGCTGGGATTACAGTTGTGTGCTACCATGTTTGGCTATAATAATTCTATTTAAAAGTTGCTGTTTAAAGCACATTTTTGAATATTTAAAACACTGAAATTAACTCTGTTTGGAAGAAAAATTGTCAGATGATCTGTAAATTATAAGCGGGATTACAGGAAGACCTGAGGTTGTGCTTTAAAAGGTTGAAGTCTATGGGCTAATTCATTTTATCCAGTCAATCAGTGAGTCTATATAATCCCTCCTTTGGTTAAGCCTCCTTGTGTCACCACTTGTTTAGCTGAGGGACTTTTCTCTGAGCTGATAGCTTGCACACACAACCTTGAAATACATCTTAACATTTCCTGGCTATTAAGTTCATTATTTCTGCACCAAGTATGAACAAATACCATTGATAGTGGTTGACTTTCAAAGTCTAAATACTTATATTCTCATCAAAAATTTTAAAAGAAAATGATACCATTATTTTTCTGTAAAGAAATAACATCAGGAGAAATGCAATTAGAATTTTCCCCAGAATTAATGAACTTGTGAAAATGTTTTATTTTATATATACAATCTTTTTCTATACAAAATATTTGCAAATTAATAAAACAATACTGCTGAACAAAAATGTTTGTATAATCACTAAAAGAAAAGTACACAATGTTTTTCTCTTAGGTTTTTTTTGTTTGTTTGTTTTTGTATTTGGGGGGGTACTAGGAATTAAACTCAGGACCTTGTGCTTGCCAGGCAGGTCCTTGTGCTGCTGAGCCAAATCCCTGGCCCCGTCTTTTAGTGTTTTAAAAACATAGATTATAAAAGTTATACATGGAGACAACAGCCTTACAAGGAGTACTTTGTCACCTCCAAACAATTGTATCAGATCAGTTTTATATAACAACTACCTGTATTGTATATGTGTTCATGGACACACACAAATACACTTCCACACACTAAATCCCCTATTCACTTTTCTCTTTGAAGGCTGACTGGTACAGGTTTTAGCACTGAGAGCAGCTCCACAGGAACGGGATCTTATGATGCCTTCCTTAAATTTATTCTGGGTTTTCTTGAATAGGTCTTTAATCTGACTAGGTTAACAGTCTTAATGACTCTGTTTCCAGTGTTAAACTGGGCACTGGTAGTCCAAAGCAGGAAGTGGCAAAAAGTTACTCGAATTCCTGCCTTAGATACCAGTAATCAAGTTCCTATTAAAAAAAAAACAACAAGTATCCAAGTCTCAGCCTTAGAATAGTTTAGTTAAAATAAGGAGTATTATGAAATTGACTTGCTCTTTAGAACTATACTGGAGAATCTGAGGAAAGAAAATGATGGCCATGGGACATTAAAGCACTTTTAAAGGAGGACCTGAAAATGTCTGTGAGTGGCCTTGTAGAAACCTTTAGGAAAACAGAGCCCACAGTCAAATGCTGTGTGGCTGAATTTCAACACAAATCAAATTCACAACCTTATAGCATCTCTTCTGTTAATATTAGGACGCTCATTTTGAAAAATAGAATACTAAAACATGGAATGGGAATATATGCTTGCATGCCAGTGAAGGGCACATTGAACCCTGTTTTTATTAGGGTTTCTGTGATAAAATCTTATAGACTGGGTAACTAAAATAAAACAAGTTTTCTTTCTTATAGTGCTGGGGGCTGGAAGCCTGCCGGCACAACTGCCTTCTGGTGAGGCCTCTCTTCTAGAACACAGACTGATGACTTCTCACGGCAGCCTTCACAACAGTGGAAAGTGGTGTAGAAAACTCTCTGGGTATTTTTTTTTTGCTTCTTTTTTATTTGAAAGAGAATTTTAAAAACCATATAGAATTTCAAAACAAGATGATAGGAAATTAGCAATGGTTATTATATTGTGCATTGTTATCTTCAAAGTGGCTGCTTAGATTACCAGATACAGGTATGCAAAATGATCAACAATATAAGCACTAACTGTTCCTTTCAAGAACTAATAGAAATTAGTAGTACAATTATCTTAGCTATCTTGTGTATATCTATACATTTTTTCTTTTCCCTTCTTTTTTTTTATCCTTTTCCCCATCCCAGTCATTCTCTCCTTTTGAACAGTTTCTTTCCCTTTCACAATAACTTTTGCATCTAATTTACTCTTTCAGTTTCTTACACTAGGGAGGCAATATGATGCTTACACATGTGAGTCTGATTTATTTCACTTATGAGTATGGTCTCTAGTTGTATCCATTTACCTATAAAAGCCTCAAGTTTATCTTTTTTATAGCTGAGTAATATTCCATTGTATAAAAATATCACATGTTTTTTATCCATTCCTCAGTTGACAGGCATTTGGGCTGTTTCCAAATTTTAGCTATTACAAGTTGTGCTGCTATAAACATAGGTACACATATATTGCTGTGGTATGATGTTTTCAATTCTTGTGAGAAGATATCTCTGGGGTTCTTTTTAAAAGGACACTAATGGCCATTCATGAGGTTCCATCCTTATGACCTAATCACCCCCCCAAAGATCCCACTTCCAAATATCATCACAATAGGGGTCAGAATTTCAACAAATGGATTTGGAGAAGGCACACATTTAGTCCATTGTACATTCTTTAATTCAGTAGGATGCTTTGTTAGTAGACATAGCTCTTCCATTCCTGCCTAAGGAGGTTACTTCCCCTTTACCTGAAGAACCAGTAAGGGTCTCATCGTATCTTTCTGGGCACTCCTGATCCTCTCTTGGAGCTGCCACCATGATGCCTCATTGCTTATTAACCTGTACGTACACTCAAGTTCCCACAGGCCAAAAAGATGACCTCCAAAATGGGACCCAGGAAGAGTTGTGATATTTACCCGAAGAACTGTATGATTTTAAATGCGCGCGCACACGCGCACACACACACACACACACACACACACACACACACACACAGAGTAGCCTGGGGTAAATGTGTGAAAATGATTCTTAAAGCGAGGGTACAAAAGTGGAAGCAGTAACGTTTTGCATCTGGCTGCAAATGTTTGTGTGCAAATGTTTGTGTGGACATATGCTTCTCTTTTGCTTGAGTATATAACTAGAAGTGAAATTACTGGGACATTTGGTTAGTTTATTTTTAGATTTTTGATGAAATGCCAGGCTATTTTCTAAAGATGCTTTCAGCAGTGTTCGAGGATTCCAATTTCTTCACCGCCTCTGAAACACTTGTTTAAACCGTTTTCGGCCCCAGTGGTGTGAAGTGGTATCGCATTGTTCTGATTTCTGTTTCTAGTTCCCAGTGGCTGGTGTGCTTAAGGCTGTAGAAATGAGGTCGCCACTTCCTTCTGGGTGTCAGCTAGAGGCAGTTCTCAAATTGTCTAAAGTTTCTCACATTCTTTCTCCGAGTAGAACCCTGCGTCTTAGAGCAGTAAACCCCTGCTGAAG
>PVLD010028390.1:0-19464 GCA_004027595.1 Dinomys branickii
TGTTGAGAGGATCAACTGTCTGACTAAATTTGCATGTCTGTATATGGGTCCATACATCTACAATTCGAAGATATCAATGGATAAAGCAACAACAACTGTTGAGACCATATCACCTTGTCTATAGATTAGTTGTGATTGTACTATTTTCTATGATAATGGGTGTCTGTTTGTCAATATGTTTTTGTACTTTCATGTTTCTAAAATAAAAAAAAAAAAATTCCACTTTAAGAAAAATACTTCATAGGGCTTTTGAACAAATATGTCTTCAGTCTTCTCATATGTACATAGGAGAATAATGTGCTCTAGGTAGAATGACTGTGAATGTTCCCTTATAGACATATGTCCCATGTGTTGTACAAGGGACTTTTAGGAAAGGTGGGTTCACTATACCTTTAAAAATTTGTTATTACTATAGAAAAATGTATACTCTGAGTTCTTATAGGAGAATCATTACAAATATGAACTCATAATGAAGTATCACTAAAAATAAAACAATAGAGAATACCGTCTAATATTAAAGAGGAGAGAATTTCTGTCTACAAAATTCATCAATAAATTCCCAGTGTATATAATAAAAATGATAATATCTATGTACAGTGAGAGCCCTTTCCTTCTAGCTGCAGTAAAGCAAAAATTGGGATTAATCAAGATCTTTCACGGCCATATGGTGATGTTCACTGTAATTAATGATTTAATTTAATTTGATAGTTCAATTGACTATTTAAAATGGTTGTGAAATTATCCTATATCACAGAAGTGGTTGTGACTCATTTATCCTATTAAATTAAAATAAAATTTATTTGAAATGTGAATCATGAACTATTGCTATATGTTTGGTATAAATAAATCAGCTAATAAAAATAGCAGATTGATCTAAGTTTGTCTGAATTTATCTGAATAACCAGATTTTAAAGTTTTGTGGTACTGGTTATTTAATACATTTGGTTTTAATTTTTACTTAACCTTTCAGTCAATATAATGCATGGTCTTTTAAAGATATGTGTTATGTCTTGGAGACTGTTTCATTTTAGACAATTAATAAAAATAGAGATATAAAAATGGGTAAAGACACACAAATGTAGGTACTTTTTATGAGTCACATGTTCACTGATTTACTGATAAATGAACTAATTATCCAATCCAATTTTGTAAAATGACATACTTTTTTCTTTATATTCTCTAATTCACTTATCTATTTCAAATGTGTATTTTTTGTCTTCATTGTTGTTATTTTGTTATTGTTTTTCTATTTAAAATAAAACCTGTTTTTCTGTTTGAAAAAGCTGCAAACCTTTTTAATCATATAAGAAAATGTGAAGTGTTCCAAAGATTTTACTTGCTTTCAAGTCTCATGTAGGAAGTTCCGCAGGTTGTCAGCAAGCTCTTATTTCACAGAATATTTCATTCAAAATTATGCAGTATACTCTTGATATATGTTTAGTGTGAAACTGTAGTGTAACATTGCATGTAATTATAATCAGGCTAATAAATATTTGAGTGTCATTTCATGCCCAACGGGGAAAACTAAAATAAACCTAGATAAAAAAATATGTTATTTAATTGCTTATCCCCATGTTGGTATATGCATTATATGTAATAAAATGTTCTGATTATTTCAAAAGGTAATAAAATAGTAGTAAATTCTCTTGTCATAATATAGTAGTAAAGTGTTATATTTAACTGTAACTACCTTAGCAACATCCTTGAACTTATTATCTCATGTAATTCTCACAAATGCATATGAAATCAGTCTCATTTTCATAATTTTAGAGATGAAGAAAGGAAATTTCTGTATTATTGTTGAAAGAGGGTAAAAAGAACACAAAGCAAAAATAGGAGAAAGATTTGAAAACAAAGTTATGGTCTTAATTTGCAGTGGTAGGTTTGCTAATCATTTTGATAGAAGAGAATGAAAAGTGAGAAGTCACTATGGAATACAAGATTGAAACATGTACCTTTATTTTTACTCTGTAAATTGTGATAAAGAAATCTGTTTGGTGTGGGACTATTCCATACCTTAGTTCTTATTATGTAACAAACATCATAATATTAATTGACAAACATCTGAGAGGGGAAATAAAACGTATATAGAAGTAATGACATTGAATTTACAATCTTATTAGTAAACTAATCTTGTTAGCTGTATTAATGTCCTGTCAATTTGAGAAAACTCTTATGCCTATGAACATTTTCTTTCTTTCTTCTTTCTTTCTTTCTTTCTTTCTTTCTTTCTTTCTTTCTTTCTTTCTTTCTTTCTTTCGTTCTTTCCTTTCTCCTTTTTTCGATAGGAAAAGAGTAATTACTTTGATGGCAAACACTACACGAGGGATTTCTATATTTTATCTTATTTATTTCCTTAAGAAATTATGATAATTAAATGAATTACAAAAACAAAAGCCTCGTTCTTTGGAAAATTTTCATGAGATCACGTGGTGCAGAAAGACTCTCAACTCTTACTGCTTTCAACTATAACTATTTTTTTGTTGACGTAAGAAAGTGAATAACCCTCTCTTCTCTAGCTCTCCTTCTAAAGAAATAAAAATCTCCAAGCAACACAGCTCAGAATGATTAGAAAGCCCCATGTGAGTCACAATATATACTTAGTACTCAACATACGCCATGCTCTGTTTTTATCTGCAATATGTGTCAAAACTGGAAAGCTCCTGGGGACACCGAGCCCAAATAACCACTGCTGCTGGAATAATAATTTTGAAGAGAGAAAAATATATGCAAAGAATGACATAAGTAGAGTCTTGCTGGAAGGAAAGAGACACAGGACGATTTACAGAAGGAGGGCAAAGAAGAAAATTACTTCCGTTCATGCGTCTTGATAATGCCATTATCACACCAGTTTCTGTAATGTACAAATTAAAAGAAAAGTCCTCATTACATATTTCAAAATTTTGTATCAAGAGAATTATTTCTGTGGTTTTCTAAATAAACTCCATTCTCTTCCAATAACTTAAGTTAGACTGGAAGAAAATAGTTCATATATACCCTGAGTTTTTAATAAATGTGTCGAAGTTATTACATATGAAGTTGGGTAATTTGGGAAAGAATTTTATGTTCTGTGATAACAGCTGTATCATTAATGCTATTTGCTTAATAAGTCACACATTTGTATATCCCATCTTAATCATTTACTCAATATTCACACATTTTTCTGTTGCCAGAACACTCTAGAGCAGTTAATAAAGAAGTACAGAATATGGAAGATACAATAACACCTACTTCAGGGGAATAAGGAGAAGAAAAACAGGCACTGACAAAGAAATGAATTGTTTTACTAAGGGAGAAATCAGGACTCTGTAATTATAAATGACTTGCGTATAACTGCACACCTGAAGAATGATAACCTCTAATATGACATCCAGTTTTCTCTTTTCAGTTCCCATGTTTTGTCTATTGAAGAATAATATTTTCTCATATATTCATAAATAGATGGAGCTTAGATCATTTTTCTAAGATTTATCTTCATCTGTCATTTTCTGAAAACTGCTGATATCTGGTGGAAAGAATATTGTGTTTCCTTCTGGGGAAAACACTCTTCAGTCTAACAGCCTCTTGTTCTGTAACTTCAATAATCCATGAGTAGACTCTGCAGTGCACAGTACTTCTTAACAGCCCACGCCAGTGAAAAGAAGAGGAAAGATTTGGAATTTGTCAAAGGAAGAAATAATATCGCATTTACAGACCAAACAAATCCTTGGCTAACACTACTGGAAGTTCTGGGATCAAGATTGCTTGTCAGAGTGTGCACATTGAACTAAAACTGCCGATCCCTTAGATGACATACTCAGAAAATGAGCATTCAGCCTGCCAGTAAGGATGAGATCTTTGAGGGCTAGCTTTCTGAAAGGAGGCTGAGTCCTGAAGGTGCTGACACTCAAGTCTCTTTTGACCCTAAAGCCCCAAGGGATAAAGCAGCAACTCTCTCCTTGACAGGGCGACTGGGTACCACATCCTTTGTATCTAACTTATTTCGCATCTTAAGAGTGTCACTGATTCCCCTCTATTTCTTCTAAAATATTTTAATTTAAAACATCTAACTCCTTACTAAATTCTTTCATGTATCCTATTTTACAACTACTCCCTCTCTAAAGACTCGGTGAAGATGAAGAGGCATTAGTTTCCCTTAAGTTCTTTGCTAGCAGAATGCATAAAATCTGTCATACACATAGTGAGAATTCTTGTCCTAGAGGGTCAACAGGATTTGGGAGGCTGAGGTAGCGTCTTTGATTTCTGTAACTTCACAGTGACAGCATGACCTATCTGTAATTTTCCCAGCACAGTTCTGCCCTTCTCCTTTTCTGTGAACTGTACCAATACAAGTTCCTAGTCCCACTAGCACTCAGAGGAATTGTGCATTTAAACATCCCTGGTGGTGCCCCAGCTTGTCCTTTTTAACCTCAGTTGAACATTTAAGCCATAGTACTTGTTCAACCATAGTTTAGCCAAGACTAAATATTCAGCAAGAACAGAAACTTTTGACCACTATTCTCAAATTTTATTCCTGTATATTTTCCCAGCTGAACTTAGTGCCACAGCCAAATGCTACTTCATCACAAATGCATTGGCCGTAATTTACCTCAAAACACTACCCGCTCACTCTTTTTACACATAATCCACCATAATTGCCGCTTGCTGGAACAGTTCTTGAAGTCTTTCCCAGGAGTGTTTTTAGCTGCCTGAGTCACTTTTAAAAGTTTAATTTCCACGGTCATTTAGACTCTGGGGGGAGGGGGGCAAAAGTTACGTGGTGCCAGATTTGGTAAATAAGGTAAAAATGGATACACTAATATTTATGAGTTTCGCTTTCTGTTGGAAGGCGCTTGTCTGCAGCATTCACTGTGCTCTTTCCTTATAAAGACACAGAGAACTGCCAGAACTGCTTCAGAGAGTCCAAAAAGAATGAGATGAATATACTTGATGTTTCTGTAGTATTTTGAGAGGAGGTAATGGCAATGCGACTTTAAATATATATATATTTCAAGCATAGTTCCCATAAACTCTCTAACATTTTACCTTTGGTTAACATTCAATCGCATTTTAGTTGACTTTGCTCTCATTCACTGTTTCCACTTGCAGTGTCTCCTTATTCATAGTCTTCTAGTAACTTGATTGGAGCTATTAATCACACTCAGTGAATCACTGGCTGAAGCAAACAGGAAAATAAAATTACTTTTATCCTTAGTCAACTTTGGTTCTTTAGCACACACCCTTGCCATTTTCTGTTAGAGAATATTCTCTGGAGAAAGGGTCATAATTTATAATAATTTTTCTTCACTCTCAAATTATTTCTCTCCTTTCCAAATATGTTTCTTCCACTTATCTCATTGCTTGCATAGCACATAGCACATTTGGTTATGATCTAAACATATATATGATTGAATGGACTTTGCAGGCATCACCCCAGTGGCAACTATTACAGTGAAAACGCCACTCTCTAAATACGAAGCCTGACTGCTTTTAGAGCAACATGGACACCCAAACAGATGTGAAGGGTGCTATTATTCAGTTTTACTCAGAGGTTGGAAAAGTCATATTCCATCTTTTAAGAAGACTAATATCTTTGTTTTTAACTGTTTCTCTCAGATAGATTGATAGGAGGTATATAAGAAATATGCACATAACAAAAATGTTGGCAATATTATTGAATTACATTTTTGACTGAACTACACCTGAAGTAGATAAAATACTAAGCGCTTTTACTATTTCCATCTTTTGCATGCTATTTGATAGAGTTGAAGATAGAAATTTTGTACTAAATTTTAAGGTGGATGTATGTAAAATACTTATAAATATTCATCCATATGTGCCTAAATACTTGAAAACAATGCTTATAAATATAAAATATAGTTTTAGGATGCTTAATATTTAATAGTGTAAAAAATTGTCCATTGTTTATTTCAAAGATTGTATAAAGTAGAAATCTCATTTACTACTTTTATTCATAACTAACTTGACAATCTGTTAGTTCAGTTTTCTTTTGATAAAACAAATATTTTGTAGTTACTTAAACTATGTATGTACTTTGAAAATTCCAACTAGGAATTATATGTGACTGTATCAATCTCATTATGATCAGAATCTATTTCTGATCAGAGAAATACATGTACGTTTTGAAGTACAACTTGCACAAATGGTACAAGAGAAAATGTCCATAGACCCTATTTATTTTATCTTTAGGTATGAAACATTTAGATTAAGACTCAAAAATTTCTTAATATTTCAGAAGCACTTGAATATGGTGAATGTTTGATTAGAAAAAAGAAAGATACAAGTCCAATTCTTACAGTGCGTTTTCACTTCTCAGGTAGCTATAGTTTAACTTGATGTCCTAGTCTGACAGAGGATTTACTCATACAAGGACCTTTTTGGTAAACTCTCTAATAACAAAATCTCTGCATGGAACAAGGTCACAGAAGGTTCAACCAAAAGCCTCAAACACATGATTTCAGAGATATGAAATAGCTTTCATATGTTGGTAACAGAAAATACTTTTATCACTATATCCAACATCTAATAAAGTTGTTCTGTGTTCTGGTAGTAGAGATTGGACCCAGGCTTTCACACTGAGCTGCATCCCTACACCTTGTTACATTTTTTTATCTTATATTTAGACTGGATTTCATTAAGTTGCTAAGTTTCTGAGGCTGGACTAAAACTTGTAATTCTTCTGCCTCACTCTCCCTGAGTTCATTCAGAGTCATGTGCCCCCGTGCCCAGGAAGGTGTTGCAAGTGATTAATTAGCACTTAGTGTTGAAGTATACATAATATAATTCATCATTTAAACTCTTTATAAATGTGCAGTTCAGAGGCATTATGTGCATTTACACTATTGTGCAACCATACCCATTCACAGAACATGTTTTCTTAATTTTTTATGACTAAACCAATTTAGCCATTAAACAAATGTCTCAATTCCTGTTGTCCTCTCATCGTAGCTTTTAGCAACCATCATTCATCTTTCCCTCTCTATTAGTTGGATTATTTTAAGAATCTCATATGAGAGGAATTATACAGCAATTGTCTTTCTAATTGGCTTATTACACTTGTCATAACATTTTCAAGATTTTTCTGTTTTAGCATGTGTATATATGGCATGTTTTATTCATGTACATTAGTTTGTTTAGGATATTCTCTATGCTGGCTACTGTGAAAAATTATGTAATGTATTTGGGTAAACAAATGCCTATTTTCTTGCTTTTGAGTATGTACTCACAAGTGAAATACCTTGATTATATGGTAATTTAAGTTATTCTACAATGTTAATTTAGAAGTTGAAAATGCGTATAACTATAGCTTATAACATTATTGTTGTAGGTATGGTCAGGTTAACTATATGTTTGGCTTCAGTTAGTGGACATAAAGCCAAGAAGATTATTCATCAGAAAGAAGTGAAGAGAGCTCACAAACTTATGGCTTGTGGGAATCCCTCAACGTGAAAACTAGAGGCTGTGGAAACAGAAATGTTTCCTAATATTCTAAATATTTTCCTCTTCTGTGGTATTGGGCTTAATCACAGGACTATGATCATTCAGGACATGGCATGATCCCTGTTAGGCGCCCAGTGCAAAGTCAGGGCACTTTCTTACTTTGGTAAGAAAAGCCACTTCTTGGTGCATCACGGTTAATTCAACCAGTGCAGCATTTTCTGTCAGGCTGTCCAAATGAACAAACAAAATGCATAAAAACTTCATCCTGTCTCCTGCATTATTTCAGATCAATTTTATCCAAAACTTTTTTGTGCTCATACTTTTATATGCTGAACAATTAATACAATATAGATCACTTCACAATCAATCTTTATACACTAGATTTATAAAAAGTATCCCAGCAACACCTGCTAATATAGTGGTTTCCTCAGTCAAATTGAAACTCACCCAATTCACCAATTTCTCATTCAAACTATTTTTAATTTTAAAAATAAAAGAAGAATGCATATTAACAAACAGACATCCGTTTACAAAACAGCATAACAACAATACAAACAATACAGAGTTACAGACAAAGTGACAGAAAATTAACAATTGTTGTCGTATTATGTATTGATATCTTCAAAGTGGTTTCTCAGGAAAACATAACAGAGACATGCAACAACGATCAAACAATTAATCATTAACTGTTCCTCTCAGTAAAGCAATAGAAGACAGTAGCACAACTTTTAGTTACACTGTACATACATTTATACATAATTTCCCCTTCTTTCCTTTCTCCTTTCCCACACCCCAGTTATCCATTACTTTTGAGCATATTCCTTTCATTTCACAATGTCTATCATACTTCCTAGGTTTTATTCGCTCAGGTTCTTACACTAGTGAGATAATACTTTGCTTACATATGCAGGTCTGATTTATTCCACTTATGATGATGGTCGCTAGTTGTTACAATTTACCTATGAAAGCCTCGAGTTTATCTTTCTTTATAGCTGAGTAATACTCCATTATATAAAAGTACCACAATTATTTTTATCCAATCCTCAGTGGATGGACATTTGGGTTGCTTCCACAATTTAGCAATTAAAAATTGTGCTTCTATGAACATGGGTGCACATATATTGCTGTGATATGGTGTTTTCAGATCCTCTGGGAAAATACACAGAAGGGGAATAGCTGGGTTGAATGGGACCTTTAGACCTAGTTTGCTGAGGAATCTCCAAATCAATGTCCACAGTGGTTTCAGCTGTCTGCATTCCCACCAGCAGTGGAGTAGAGTTCCTATTTCTCCACAGCCTCACCAGCATTTGTTATTGGTTGATTTCTTAATGATAGCCATTCTTACTAGGGTGAGGTGAAATCTCAATGCTGTTTCAATTTGCATTTCTTGAATGAATAATGGTGTTGAACATTTTCTCATGTATTTATTTGCCATTTGTATTTCTTTATCTGAGAAGTGTGTATTCATCTCAGTTGTCCATTTTTTAATTGGATCTTTGAATTTGGAGGGGCTGATTTTTAAAATTCTTTATATGTTCCAGATAGAAGATCTTTATCCAAGGGACAGTCAGCTAAAATTTTTTCTCAAATTGTGGGTTTTCTTTTTACTGTGCTGGTGATTTCATTAGATGTGCAGAAATTTATCAGTAGGATGACATCCAAGTTGTTCATTCTTTGAAGCATTTCATGGGAAGTTTTGTTTTTGTTCATGAACTCTCTGCCCACCACTATGTCTTCAAGGTTTTACCTCATTTCTCTTCCAATAGATTTAGTGTTTGTGTTTTAATTTTGAGATCTTTGATCCACTTTGACCTGAGTTTGGTGCATAGTGATAGACAGGTCTATTTTCAGTCTTTGGCAGTTGACAAACCAATTTTTCCTGCACCATTTATTGAAGAGGGTATCATTTTTCCAGTGAGTTTGTTTGGCCCCTTTATCTAAAATTAGGTGGCTGAGTGTGTTTTTAGTTGTGTCTGTGTCTTCCAGTCTGTTGTATTGATCTTCTGGTCTGATTTTTAGCCAGTACCAGGTTGATTTTATTACAGTAGTTTTATAGTATAATTTCAGGTCAGGGATTGTGATTCCACCTGATTTGTCCACTTTGCCCAGGATTTCTTTTGCTATTCTGTGTCTCTTGTGGTTCCAGATGAATTTAAGAAATGTTTTCTCTAGATCTGTGAAGTATGCTGATAGAAGATTAATGGGAATTACATTGAATCTGTACAACAATTTTGGTAGTATGGACATTTTCACAATGTTGGTTCTTCCTATCCATGAGCAAGGAATATTTTTCCATTTATTCAAATCCTCTTCGATCTCTTTTTTTAGAGTACTGTGGTTTTCACTGAATAGATCTTTTACTTCTTTTGTTAGATTGATTCCTAAATATTTCAATTACTTGGATAGTATTGTGAAAAATACAGTTTCCTTAATTTTTCTCTCAATCTGTTTATTGTTTGTGTATAAGAATGTTATTGATTTTTGGGTGTTGATTTTGTATCCAGCTACACTGCTGAATTTGTTAATTACTTCAAGAAGTCTTCTTGTGGAGTTTTTGGGGTCTTCCATATAGTGTCATGTCATCTACAAATAGTGATACTTCTTCCTATCCTATCCTTATTCATTTTATTTCTCTCTCTTGTTTAATTGCTCTGGCTAAAGCTTCCAGAACTATGTTGAGCAGGAGTAGTGACAGCAGACATCCTTCTCTTGTTGCTGACTTTAAAGTGAAAGCTTTTAGTTTTTCCATTTAGTATGATGTTGGCTGTTGGTTTGTAATAGATGGCTTTCATCAGGTTGAGGTAAAGTCCATCTCTTCCTAGTTTCTGTAGAGTTTTTATCATGAATGCACATTGGACTTTGTTGAAAGCTTTTTCTGCATCTACTGAGAGGATCATATGGTTTTTGCCTTTGGCTCTATTGATATGGTGTATAACATTAATTGATTTGTGAATATTGAACCATACCTGCGTTCCTGGAATGAATCTGATTTGGTTATGCTGTATGATTTTCTTGATAATTTGCTGCATTTTATTTGCTAGTCTCTTTTTGATTATCTTCGCATCTATATTCATTAGGGAGATTGGACTGTAGTTCTCTTAGGTCTTTCTCTGGTTTTGGTAGCAGTATAATACCTCCAGAAGTGAGTTAGGGAGTATTGCTTCCTTTTCCATTTCATTGAAGTGTTTGTGGTGTACTGGTATTAAATTTCTCTGAATTTCTTGTAAAATTCTGCTGTGAATCCATCAGGGCCTGGGCTTTTCTTTGTCGGTAAGTTTTTAATCACGTTTTCAATCTCATTAATTGAAACTGGGTTGTTCAGGATTTTTATATCTTCTTGACTCAACCTTGGTAATACATACATATCTAGGAATCTCTCCATTTCTTCTGAGTTTTCTATCCATGGGAGTAAAGATTTTCAAAGCAGGAATTAATGATCTACTGAATTTCTGTAGGATCTGTACTAATTTCATCTTTTTCATTCATTATTGCATGAATTTCGAGTTCTTTCCTTCCTTTTTTTGATAAGATTGGCTAGGGTCTATCAATTTTATTTATTCTTTTGAAGAACCAGTTCTTCAATTCAATTTTTTATAAAGTTTTCTTCATTTCAATTGCATTAATTTCTGCCCTGGTCTTTATAATCTCCTCCCTTCTTTGGGCTTTGAGCTTGACTTGTTCTTCTTTTGCTAATAGTTTGAGGTGCAGCATTAGGCTATTTATTTTTTCTCTTTCTGTTTCCCAAGTGTGAGTTCATTGCTTATAGCATATCATTGGATTTTGTTTCTTAATCCACTCTGCCAGTTTGTTTCTTTTGACTGGGGAATTGAGGTCATTTACATTTATAGTTCTAACCGATATGTGTTGGCTTATCATTGCCAGGTTACTTCCTTGCTGTTGGTTTCTTACTTTTTCGTCCTGTTTACTTGCTTTCTTTGCTTGTGGGTTCCTTTCCATTGTTGTTCCTGAAATTATGTTCATTTTCTTCTTTGTCTAGAATGTCTTTTAGTGCTTTTTGTGAGGATGGTTTGGCACTCATGAAGTTCTTCAGTTGCTCTTTGTTGTGGAAATATTTTATTCCTCTGTTAAACTTGAAGGACAGTTTGGCAGGATACATCAATCTTGGTTGGAACCTGTTTTCTCTGTAGTACTTTTCTCTAAGTTTTTCTTCATTGGATGGTTTGTGTTGAGAAGTCTGCCATGATTCTGATGGGCTTTCCTTTATAGATGATCTGTCTTTTTTCTCTAGCAGCTTTTAATATTCTGTTCTTTTGCTTGAGATCTAGGAACTTGATTATTATATGTCTGGGTGTACTTTCATTATGGTTATGCCTCATTTACTTGTATCTCTGATTCTGTTTCCATGCTTGGCAAATTTTCTGCTATTATTTCTGCAAATATTCTTTTTAGGTCATTTGTGTCACCTCTTGCTGTTTCATAGACTCCTAGTACTTTGACATTATTTCTCTTTGCCTCATCTTGCAGCTGTTGGATTGATTTTTCCTGGATCTTTGTTGATTTTAAGACATCCTTTCATGATTAGTGGCTGCTGTGCTATCTTCACGATCTGAAATTTTATCTTCAGCTTCATTCAAACGGTTTTGCAAGCTTTAATGGAAGTTTTCATTTCCTGGAAATCTCTTTGAGTCTGTTTCATGCATGCTAATTCATTCCTATATTGCTCATGTAACATTTCCATCCATTGACTATATTCATCCATATTTTTTTTTACCTGTTTCTTCTTTAGATGTGTGGAGCATTTCTTTCATTATTATTGTCATTTCATTTTTTGCCTGAGAGATTATGTCTCAGCTGATCTCTTCTATGGCCTGGTGGAATTGCTTTTTTACTTCCACTGCAATCATTTCAGCAATTTCAGGTGTGTGTTTACCAAGTTCTACTATGTTGATGTCTCATGGACTTGTTCTGAGTGGAGTGGAGTTCAAAGATTGTATTGTGTCCTTTTGCCTTGTCATGTTTGATGCCAGAGCCTGAATGCTCAATCTCCCCCTTCTCTGGCAGTTCAACAAAGGTCAGTACTGGCCCTAGGAAGGCCTGCCCCTCAGTATTGACTGAGATGTGCTGCTTGGTCTAGAGTCTTCCAGTAGATGGTGGTGTGCACCTAGTTCTCTCAGGTCTCAGGTTATGGCAGATGTTTAGATCCAGCGACCCCTGGCAGTTTAGGGCATGTATATGAGCCAGAATCTGATTGCACCAGTGGCATAATTCCAGCCCAGTGGTCCTGCGACCCCAGATGCAGGCCAAACCCTGACATAAAATGCAGGGTCTACAGTTTGTGGGCCACTTGATTCTGTGTCTCCAGTCAGTTTAGGCTGTGCACTGGAGCTAGGTGTGGGCTGCACTAGCTGTGATTATAGACTACTTGTGTGTGAGAGCTCCAAGAGTGCAGGAGGCAAGTGAAGCCCAGTCCAGCTCTTGAGTGCCTGCACCTATACCTCACTCAGCTCTGGGCATGCAAGGAGGGCCCAAGTGAGAACCCTAGAGAGAGCAGTTCGCAGGCCTTCTGAGTGAGGGTCTCCCGTTTCATTCTCAGTCTTGATCCTCATTTTTGTTCTAAAGACAAGAGCAGAAACACAGTGTTCATGGAGAAGTGATAATTTAGCCTCCCCAGTAAGTCTTCTTACCTCAGGGTCCTTTTAAAGGAACATCTGGAGGAACTTCACACCAGGAGGTTAATTATGGCAGTCATCGTGTGTGCGTGGAGTGACTTTTAGACAGGAAAAGGAAGCACAGTCCCACTGTCCTCCATAAAACCATAACCTCAGTGACCTAAAGATCTCCCAGAAGGCCCCAGAGCCACTGCTTCTATCACCTCCCACTTGTGCCACACTGTGGAGCAAGTTTTCAGCACATAGGCCATTGGGAGACATTCACATTCCAAACTATAGCATTGCCTCTGCAACTCCTGGACAGGGGCTCCCTGAGGTCCAGCCCTGGCAGGCCTGAAAAAGGTGCACTGATACCTTTGCATGTCTCTTTTCCTAAAGAGTAGTTATTGGTATTTGGACAAATATAGTAACACATTCCTATAGAAATGATATATACGTGAATTCAGGGAGTGAGATGAGCCCCATGATTTCACCTTCCTAAATCATTTTTTAGTGTTTCATACATAGAAGTCCTGGTTTCCAAAATGATACTGGTAGAAAGTGAGGCATTTTGGAAGGTGACTAGCTCATGTGGGTTGGGCTTTTGCGGAAAATAACAAGAAAGCGCTGCCTGAAGTGACTAAGAAAATAAAGATGCTCATCTGTCTAATTTTCTCTTCTTTATCCTCCTGTAATCATTTTAAGAGACAGAATTTGGTCAAGATATTAATTTTTAATGTACTTTTCTTTTCAGGAAAGCTGCTACCATTTGTTGAGTATGAAAGTGTTTTGCCCTTTAATTTTATGTCTGTTTCCTGCTTAAGACATTTTGTTAACATATGCTAAAAATTCTTGTCTTGTGCTGGTATGTTGAAGAGGTGCTTGCTGTCTTCCACTTCCTCCTTTTGTGACCTTTTGATGTCCAGTTCTCTTCAGATAAAATGGAAGTAAAGCTGTGAGAAATGCGACACACTGCAGCATATATAGAGTAGTGTCTGAAATGTGGAAGCTGTGATGTGTGGCCCACATTACCTTTTAGCCAAATGTTCCCTCTCCATCTGGGACACACACTATTTATCATTACATTTTCCAACTTCTGCCTGGCTACTTCCAACCCTATATTGTTTGTTTGCTTCTTCCCTCTTGTTTATATATTTATACAAAATCTTACCTTTCAAACACATGCAAAGCCAAAACTCTATTTATTTATGCCTGAATATTTATTTTAGTGATATTATGAACATGTACAAACATATCGCTAATGATGATACAGTTAACACCAATCACCCCCATCCATCTGTCTGTTCTTAATAACAAAATTCATCACTTCAAAGAACTTAAGATAGGCTCCTGAACCTTCTCCTAGTTTTATTTGTAAACTTCCTGGTAACATTGAGTTTTAACATAGAATTCTACTAAGTCAGTGTCTTGGTTACTTTTCTCTCATAGCTAAGATAAAATACCCAATGCCCCAAATTGAGGAAGGAATGGTTTTTTAGCTCACAGTTTGTAGAGGTTTCAGGTCAAAATCAGCTGGCTCCGAGGTCACTTAGCGGGAGCATGGCACAAGGGCTACACTTCTAGGCGGCAGAAGACAGCAAAGCAGCAAGAGCACAAGCGGGTGGGGTGGAATCAAGCCTCTTTTCCCTCATATTGTATGTCGGCTCTCTGCCTACACCCACACCATCTCCGTGCCCTACTCTTGCAGAGGCTTAGGATGAATACAAAGTAAGCACCCTGGCTCCCTGCTGAGTCACATAGTTAACCTTCTAAACTTCCCAAATTGACACAATTAGTCATCCACAACAGTCAGCTTATGAAGAACACATTATCCTTGGTATCTGCTCAGTTTCCTATTGCTCTCCACCCCCGGGGGTAATATCCATTCACCTTTAATGTTTTCAGCAAGAATGCTGTTATGTTGGTTTAAGCAGTAGCTCCTTTACCATTAATGCTTTCTGTTAGCAATCTATCCCTCTCAGATTAATTTTACCTGATAATTTCTTTTTGTGCTTGATGTATTCTGCAGCAAGTACAATTTCTCCCTTCTACTGAAATACTCACAGTTATTGCAATGAGCATTATTGCCATGATCAGAGATACCTGAAGCTTCACACAGTAGTCATAGTGTATTTTATTAGTCCTCCTCTACTTTCTGATGCTTAAAATTAACCCGTGTGGGTTCAGTGTTTATTTCATCATTTATTTTTAATAAATATATATGAATACGTGATATTTTACTTATATTTGAACTTTTTTTTTTTGCGGCTAGATCGTGGCCTTTATTTATTTATTTATTTATTTTTATTTTTAAAAAAATACAAGTACAAAAACATATTGACAAACAGACACCAATTAGCATAAAAAATAGTACAATCACAACTAATCTATAGACAAGGTGATATGATCTCCACAGTGGTTATTGCTTTATCCATTGATATCTTCGAAGTGTAAATATATAAGCCCATATACAGACATGCAAATTTAGTCAGACAATTAATCCTCTCAACAACAGAAAAAACACCAAAACCAAAAATGATCAATCTTGTATGTCTGTATGTGTTATCCTGAACACACACTTCGAAGATATCAATATGTAAAGCAGCAACTATTTTTGTTGTTGTTGTTGTTGTTTTTGCTGTTGTTGATGTTTGCCTGTTTTGTTTTTTGTCTATATTTGAACTTTAATTATATCCTATGAATAAAACATATAACATTACTCTCTTTCTTATTCAATACTTGCACTAATCTTCATTTAGATGGCCCCTGCTTTGCCATTACTGTACAGTGCTGAATTGTGTGACTTTTCTGTGATTTGTTTCCTCATTCTCTATTAGAATAGTCTCTACAATACTTCAAATGTATTAAACACGTCTTTAAAAGAATGATATATCTTATTCTTTACATGACTCCATGAACTCATGTATGACAGCGTTTCATGGGGTATATGTAAAAATTACTATATCATGATACATGTTTTACATCTCACTGAAAGCCTGTTCACCCTAATGATAAAGTTCAATGTTTTTGAATGGCTTTATTTGTTTGCAGACCCAATAGTAAGATGAAGAAATTCTCCTATGTATACCACCATTCCACAGATGTGCTGAAATAAATCACATGAATATATATAAAATATTAATTTGCTTTAATATTATTCTTTCCCTTCCTGTTCTGAAATTATTAATGACATTTTTATTCAGTAACCTCATTTTTCTCATTTTCTTGAGCAAAATTGATTTCTAGATTACCAGAGATGTATCATAAAATTTTAAGGCTTTGATTTCAAATAATTTCTAGAATTTGTTTATTCCATTCTAGATGGCCCTTATTAGTTTTAATTTTTATCCTGTTTGTTTTTTTTTTAAGAAAAACACTAAATTTCCTTTCTGTGAGTGAAGAAAGAATCCAGATGTTTGCTACCTAAAGCCATATTCAAGGTTTATGGAGTTAGTTAACTAGGTATGATAGGGTGGTAAAGAGGTTTATTTTTTATTTTATTTTTTTTACTATAACAAAGTCAAATTGATTCCAAGAATTTGACTTATACGTTCATCAAGAAATCAAAAAATAACAAATGATGGCATGTCTTTGGTAAAAAAGGAATCCTATTACATTGTTGGTTGGAATGTAAGTTACAGAATTCAGTATGGAGATTTCTCAATTTCTAATTTCTCTAATTTCTAAAATTGGAAATTCCAGATTTTTTTTGTCGTTTTGAGACAGGATCGTGCTCTACAGTTTAGGCTGGCCTTGAGCTCACTTTGTAGCCCAGGCTGGTCTCCAAATCGCAACGATTCTCCTACCTCAACCTCCCGAGTGCTAGGAGTACAGGTGTGTGCAGCCACGCCCGGCTCAGATTCTTTTTTAATATGCATTATTTTCTTAATAATTTCTTCTTTTCAGAATTTAAATGCATCAAATTAATTTTGAGATAAATAAAATTAAATGTTTGCTTTCTAATTTAAATTAATCAAATATAAAATTTACTTAAGAAGGGTTTGACACTTTGTTTCACTTTTGCTATGGGTTGTTCTGTCTCTTAAAGGATTCTGAAAGATAGAAAATTGAAAACAGATTGCTGGCCTAGTAACTCCTGTGCTGTATTAGAGGAGAAGAAACGAAGAACTAGAGTAAAATAACATATCTTTAATTTTAAAGTATATATATATATATATATATATATATATGAAATATATATATATAATAACTTCAAAAATATATATGAAAGCTTCACCATGAAAATTGATATATGTTTCCTTTTTTTTTGGTGTAAACACAGTAAATCCTTTAATCTTATTTCTTATAAGGAAAGCTTCTAATGAATAATTTCCTGGTCTAATTTTGAAAATGTCATCAATCATATATGAAATAACCTCTAAGTGACTCAATTACTTTACTCAATTTTTTGGCAGTAGCTCTTATCCATAACTGTGCATTAGAATCACCAGGGGAGCTTTAAAAATATATACTGATGTGTAGATATCAGTATACTCTTAAATCTCTCTAGGTTATTGGAATAAACAGACATATTTGAAAAACACTGCTTCAGGGAAGCCCTGGAAGAAATGCAACATTAAATTTGAAAGTGTGATATTGAAACAAATATATTTTCAGCAACTCTTTTGAGAGTCTGTATTTATGTATTCTTTTTACAATATCAAAGCATGTGTAGTAGCTAGAATTTAGACTGGGCTTCACTAGAACAAACAAAAAATTAGACATAGGGAGATAAATCTACAGACTATAGAGAGAGAAAGAAAATAGTGTAGGTGGAGGGAAATGAGCCAGCCATCTCGGAACCAATGCCCCCAGCAATAAGGCCAGTGAATGATTTTCTTTTAAATTGATCTCCTGTTTCTTGCATACAGACATTTGTTTCTCTGCTATTTTGTACCCTCATCTTTATGATTCAGTAAATTAGATTTTCAAAGTCAACTCCCCTGAGCAGGCATAGTTGAAGAGGTAATTTTCCTTCATCTACCACTTTATACTTTGTTGAGACATTCATTTCCTTCCTTTTACATCAAGTGACTGTAGTAAGCTATACAAAGCTACACTCCTTTAAAGCCATGGTGATTGACCTGGATGAAAAAACACTGTGACCTTTTACAAGTGTGTTGTTTGTTGAAAGGCAGTTAGAAGTAGCATTCAACATTTTTCATCACAACCTGTAAAGAGAACTTCCAGAAATGTTTCATAAAGTGGCAAGAACAAACAGATCAGTGTGTTTGAAATGAGGGGAAGAATTTTGTGGGAGATTAATAACAATATGTTCTAATGTTATTTTTACTCATTCACCATAGTGTTGTTTATCTTTACACAAGTGTATTTCAATATCTTATTTTTTGTTTGTATAAATATTCTAATTTTTCCTCAATTAAAAATAACAAATATTTCTTTGGTGAACCATCTTAAATAGAGTTGTCTTTTGTTTTTTCTCAAAATGGGACCTCATTTTAAATTAGATACTAAGGATTTATTGCCACTATTTGACCAACTTTTAATTGAGTTTTGTGTAAGTTAATCTTATCATTGTTATAGTTTAATAATGCTACTTTTGTTATATTGTTTCCTGGAATATTGCATGTTTTTAGGAGTAAAACATGAATACATTCAATATTTTCATTGTAATTATGTTCTTACTTCATTTAATGATGGGGTATATTTGGGGAGGTGCAACATTAGGTAATGGTGCCATTGTGTGGAAGTCATATGGCATATTTATACAAATTAAAATGGGTACAATATACTTAGTAATTATCATTTTATGGAAACACTTCTGCTTGTGCAATCTCTTACTCAATGAATTGTCATTATATGACACATGCTTGTATATAAAAATAAACATCAGTTTATCAAGAAAATCAGGATATTAATTAATGTTAATGAATACTGCTAGAGGGAAATTTGATTAAAAATTGTCATCAACTAATTACATATTTATATATATATTTATAGAGAGAGACAGAGAGAGACAGAGAGACAGAGAGAGACAGAGACAGAGAGAGAGGGACAGAAAGACAGAGAGATTGAGATTTAGAAAATGGTGAAATGACATCAATGTATTATTCCCAAATAGAAATCATTTCCTTAAAATTACACTTAAACTATACAGTTCTCTCATAACATGTACTAGACAAAGCAAATTTTTGAATTATATTTCACTGGGAAGTTTGGTTTTCTACTTCAATGCAAATAATGATGTAGAGAGAGCCGGGGAAGATGGCGACCGGGTGAGCAGCAAGGGAGCGAACCTCCTTAATAAACACCACCAGCTCGAGACAGACTTGGTGAGCGTGAATGCCGGAACCTCGGCTGGGAAGTTTAAACTGGGCGTATTTCTCTGAGATGCCGGGGGAGATGTGGTAGGGCGGACCAGGCTGCAGGGGCGAGACGTGGGAAAGTCCCAGAC
>PVLD010028391.1:0-19461 GCA_004027595.1 Dinomys branickii
TTAAAAGGCTGTACAGATGTTGGTTAGCTACTCCCTAGCGAGAGACCTGGGTGAGGTGTGTAAGACCGCTCCCCCGCCCTCCCAGGGTTCCCTGCATGTATAGGGATGGATCTCCCCCCCCTCTCGGTGATCTGGTCGCGAGCGCAGATAGCTCACCAGTTTTCGGAGTCCCTGCAGGCAGGAAGGTTCCAAGGTGCCAGTTTTTTGTGCTATGCTCGCGATCCGCCGCTCGCACCCACTTGTTTCCTCGCGCTCTCCGGGTCTGGGGGAGGGAGCAGGATGCTCTGATCCTAGGCTGCGCCGCCTGCCAGATGCGCGCGAAATGTGAGACTGCCGGGCGTTGCCGCTGCTAAAAAGCCGATCTCTCTCGGGAGCTCTGGAAAGCTGCGCCGGCTCGGGAGGCGGGAGGAATGGAGCTAGCTGTGCCCCCAGGGCGCAGGGACCCAGCCAAGTCCCCTACCCGCGTGGAGCGTCTCCGGCTCCCAGCGTCTGGGGCTTTCCCGCGTCTCGCCACGGCATTTTGGGCCGCCCTACCGCATCTCCCCCGGCAGCTCAGAGAAACACGTTCAGTTTGATCTTCCCAGCCGAGGTCCCGGCATTCACACTCGCCAAGTCTGTCTCGAGCTGGTGGTGTTTATCAAGGAGGTTCGCTGCTTTGCTGCTCACCTGGTCGCCATCTTCCCGGAAGTCCTCAAAATTGCAATTTTAAACTGAAAAATTTGTCATTACTGTATTTCAATAGGCCAGTCCCATCCCCCCAAATTTTCTATTTCTCTTCCTATTTTCTATGAGAACTGTTGTTTTGAGGATTTCAGCTTTTAGGATCCTAATGTTTTGGATAAAGTTTTATGGGATTCTGATATTAGGGATTTTAGAATCCAAGATTTTATACATTAGGAATTTCGAACACCTGCTAGATGACTTAAAAATAAGCTAATAATTAGAAGAGTTAAGGAAAGGTTAGACAACAACATAAAATTATAAAAATTTTACTTATAGAAAGCATAACAGAAAAAATTGAAAAGCTAGGGGAAAGATGATTATCCAGTGAATGAGGTATATAGAATTCCAAACAGTCATGAAAATAAAATCTCCATGACAGATACTAATTGAAACCTCAGAAATTCATGACAAAGTTAGAACACTAACTCTGCTAGAAAAAGAGAAAACATCAAGTAACTTATAAAGCCAATCCTATCAGAGTAACCACAGATTTCTCATCATAAATATGAAAGGCCTGGAGATTTCAGAGTGATGTTTTTCAAACCTTAAAAAATAGTAATTATCAATCCACCTTAGTATTTCCTCAAAATGAAAAGAGAAACAATGACAGTCCATGGGAAAAAATACCCAAGAAATTCATATCCACCAAACCAGCACTGCAGGAAGTAATAAGTAATTCTAAACAAAGGCAGTGAGGCCAACATCATCATAAAGCCCAAAGGAAAGAATACCTCTCAGTGGGAGAGTAAAGAGAAAAAAAGGAAAAAATATAGTAATCATGCCTGGAAATTTAATACCATGACCAAGTTCTGTATATCACACTTTCATTTACACATTTGGTATAAATAATTTTAACACCCTAATCAGAAAAACTAGCACACTGAGTAAAAGTAGCAATACTCAAATATATGTGGCCTGTAAGAGATGTTCCTCATCCTAAAAACCATATAGAAAATGAAAGGAGGGAAAACAACACTCCATACAACGGGAGCTCAAGAATAAGCACCTGGGGGGCTGGGGACATAGCTCAGTGGAATAAGTGCCTGCCTAGCAAGCGCAGGGTCCTGAGTTTGATCCCCAGTACCGCAAAAAAAAAAAAAAAAAAAAAAATGAATAAGCACCTGTATCCTATTTTTAGACCAAGTAAGATTCAAGCTAAAACTGGTCAGAACTGATACGAAGAGACAAAGAAGTTGACCACATAGTTTAGAAGAAAAATTAAGCAGAAAGAGTTAATAATTGTCAATTGTTATTCATAAAACACTTTTATTAAACAGAAACCACTGTACATAAAAGGACAGGTAGACCCAAGTCCAATCATAGTACTGCACTTTCATACTCTCTTCTCACAAGCAGCTAGGTCAATCATACCAACAAAAGGAAACAAAGAAATATAAAAGTTTAACCACATCATCAAAGAAATGGATTTAATAGGTAGCTATATAGTATTTCATGCAACGACAGAGCACACATTTGTCTCAGCAGCACCTGGAACAGTCTGCAATATAGATCATAGCTCAAGCCATTAAACATCTTTATCTTTTGCATACTTTTGGATCATAACAGAATGAAACTAGAAATCAACAAGAAACCACAGATATCACAGAAACACATGGAAATGAAACAGCATGTTCTTGAGCAGTCAGTGGGTCACAGAATAAACCACGGAAGAAATTTAAAAAGTTCCTACAACAGAATGACAATAGCAGCATAACATACCAAAATTTATGGGACACAGTGAATGTATTTCTAAAAGGGAAGTTCATAGGTATGGATGCTCACAAATAAAACGTACAGTGATCCCAAGTAAATGACCAAATGATGCGTCTCAGGTCCTAGTAAAACAAGGATAAGCCTACATACCCATCAATAGATAACTGGATGAAGAAAATATGCTACATGTACACTGTGGAGTACAACTTAGTCGTGGAGGCTAGAGTCATAGGAAAAAATATATACACTGTGAGATCATAATACTAAGTGAAATAAATCAATAAAAGAAGGTTAAACAAATACCATACAATTTCTCTTACATGAGAAAACCAAAACAGAAGTAATTTAAAGAGTAAAATAAAAGGAATGGTGGGAAACAGGGAGGTAACTGAAGGTGGAAAGGAAAACTGTGGGAAGATGGAGAGGGGAAGTTGGTTGTCTTTTTACTTTCTTGTTGCTTGGACAAAATACCTGACACTGATAAGTTAAAGGAGAAAAGTTTTATTTTAAGTCACAGTTTCTAGAGGTTTTGGTCTATAGCTGCATGGCTCTAAGGCCGGGCAGCACGGCAGAGGGCCATGGCAGAAGAGAAACAGTCCACGGCAGGGCAGACAGGAGGCAGAAAAGAGGAAGTCTTCCTTTCTCTTTTTATTCCAGGGCGGGCCTTCCTGTGATCTACACCCAGAGAGGTGCTAAAGCTATCAGTGGATGAATCCAGTTATCACAGACCCATAATTATGCACTCATGAATGATCCAGCCATTTCCCAAACCCCCACCTATAAGCACAGAAGGTTTTGAGGGAACATCTAGGTAAGGCCATAATAGTGGTAGAGGTTGGAGGATGGGAGTAAAAACAATCAAGTTGTTATATGTATATATGTATTAATATTTATATTCCTGTAATCATATAATTCTTATTATTGCAAACACAAGTTGATAAAAATTAAAACAAGAAGAGAAATTTTGACAATTGGGGGTATCAACATTCAGGATTATGGTACTAGGATTTGTGTTATTGGGATCATGATTAGCACAAACCACACATATTGTTCAACAAAGCCATTTTAAAATTTATTTTAGAGCTGGGTATGATGGTGCAAATCTGTAATCCCAGCACTTGGGAGGCTGAGGCAGGAGGATCACTGCTAGTTTGAGGCCAGCCTGGGCTACAAAATGAGCTCAAGGCAAGCCTGCACTGCATAGTGAGACCCTTTCTCAAAAAGACAAAAAAAATTTTAAAAACTAAAGTATGCTCATGAATATTTCATATTGTACATTATAATGTTTACAAAGATATAATTTTACATAATAATGTTTCCATTTTAGAACTATGAAAATGGAGATAAATTTATAAGCCCTGGAAACCCTAAACCTAATTCAAGAGTTCAATATATTTGAAGGTCAACGTTAAGATGATGCTTCACAAGTGGATTTTCATGGATGCATCCTTCTGAAGTCTCAGTCATGAAAGTGGAGGAGATTAAGGCTGTAATTGAATATTTACATTGTTTTAAAAATTAGTCAATTATAAAACATCGCTTACACGGAATTGTATGATACTTTAGATAAATGTGAGCCTCCACAGAAACTCCTGAGACTCATTGAGCTCCATATTTCACCTTCTAGAAATAAGCGCCCTTACTTCTCTGTCATTACAGGTACTTCTGTGAAAAACTTTAAGTGTTGTAGGCAGCTTAAGTTGAATCACACTTTGCAAATCGACCCAAGGCCAGTGTTGAATTATTCATGGAAATAAAGAAGCAGGTGTACTTCTCCATTCTTATTTCAACTTGCTGAGTTTACGTGGCAGAAACTGGTGGGGACTCTGCTTCCAATGGCTCACAGAAATTCTTGACACACTGATAGATCCTCAAGTACCCTGTCCAAACGCAGGAAGACAACAGTATTTGCAACAGTATTTATTCCCTGAATGATGATCACTGTTTTAGCATTTGCTGTTCAATTATCATCACCACAGGGATGGGTTACTGTCAGGAAATTTTATTGTTATTGTTCCCGATCTTTTAAAATATGAAGCTTTAAATTTACTATTTTAAAATTTTCTCTATGGTACTACAAAATTACTGATACTGACTTGGAGGATAAAGTCAGCTTAATATTTTATTTTATAACCTGGCTATATTTTCAAGGAAATCAATGTAATAACTTGCTCATAATGTATGTAAAACTCATAATTTTAATAGTTTTTAAAAATAAATGTGTAGGCAATGCATGTATTTGGAAGGATGAGTTAAGTTTTAAAAGGAAACACATAACAAGGTTGAGTAATTTCTATGATTTGAATTTTAATTTATCTAGTATCTATGTGTATATTATATATGATATATATTATAATGTGTCTTTAAAGGACCCCTAGATTACATTTTAGTTCACTCTTTATAATAGGTAAAAAAGTGCTATCAACACATCATATTTTACTGTTTCTTAAAAAATATTTAGTACCGACTGAATTACATAATAGCTGAAACAATCTCCTGAAAATAGTACTCAAAAAAATGCATTTCAATGTGCTTCATGCATTGCATGTTAATCACTGCAATTACTACCACAGATTTTCTAGTCATAAAAGCTGATAACATCAGACATGCTAATATAGTTCACCCAAAGTCAGTTTCTATGTGAAAGTAGAAATCTGTTCTATAAAATACAGAAAAATCACCTTGTGATAAGATCTGTATGATTGATCAGCTGTAGGTCAGCACAACCTATTAGGTCTACACTCTTTTATGTCTATTTGTAGAAAGAATCTAAAACCACCTGTTTAATTTTAAGGCTAAGATAATGGAAGGTAAGCAACAAAAAGACCTACAAAGGAAAGACCTAGGTTAGAAGATGGACAAGCCTGATCTCTAATTTCATCCTGAGCCAGTTATTTCGCAGAGTATCATAATCCAGTAACATAGCTTGCCAAGCCTCATTCTGCCTATTTATAAAATAGAGCTATAAAAACCTGCCTCATCCATTATTGTCTGGACTTCATAAATCAATAAAGTTAAAGCTCAAAATAGTACTGAAATCATAGCTATAGACATCCAGCAAATTTATTACAGAACTATTATTACAATTATGAAGTACTTGGAAATCTTGAAAGCTTTCAATTGATGATTTTTCATCAGACTCAACAATCATTTGGTATATGCATCTCAATCATAGAAAATTTTAGAACTTGACACTTTCATCATTTTTATGATGCTTCTCTAACTAGTTCAAGTTGGAAACAAAATAACGCAAATGGGAAAATGCCTTATTTTATGCCTTAAAGGATCTCAGTCTTCCTAGAAATTTGACCTGACATTACGTAAGGTTACCTTAAAGAGTAGAGAACAAAATTAGGTAACTTATAACTGGAAATTAGTTTTAGAAAATTCTGAGGTGCAGTCTAATAACATGTGTATGATAAGTTTTTGTGAGATTGTCTTTATTTTCTTTTTGACTTTTTGTGAAATCTACTGTGTTTCATTTTATGAATATTCACCATGTTCTTCAGCATAATCTAGCAAGAAGGCTAAGGCCAGGTGCACTTTGGGAGACAGCAAAGAGATGACAGCACAGGTGGTTACGAAGAAATCAGGCCTTGACACATAGAGCTTGTGTATGCTATTGAGATTTTTACATGCTAAATCAGTTTCAGGGCTTAAATTGCCGAAAGCAGGTACATTAAAACCCTGAAATTGCCATAAAATGATGAAAGGATTTTAGTTTTCTCTCCATTATGGTTTCCTTTTGTTATTAGTACATGTTTGTGATGCATACAAATTCCATTCACCCTGGGGAGCTGGTTCATGAGAATATAGTACCGTGATCCTTTTCCTTTCTCTTTCTCACCCTTTCTTTTACCCCAAACTCAGACCCACAAAGTCTACCTTACAATTTTCTCTCTATGCTTGATTTTGCTCCGTAAATTAGTTATATGTAGAGCTTCTCACATATGGGAAACCACACGATATTTAATCTCACATATCTGATGTAGTTCATTTAGCGTTATGGTCTCAAGGTGCACAGATTTTACTTAAATTTATTCTTCTTTATGCGTGAGCAGTACTCCACTGTGTGTATATACACCACATTTTCCTTATTCATTCATTTCTGATGGGGCTACAGTTTTTTTTAAAAATTATATTTCATCTTCCTTTGACAGAATGTTTAAAAATACTGTAAATCTAAAGTTGGTAACATACTGAAAATTTGTTTTACCAAGACAGAAAGAAATAATTACTGAGCATCAGTCTCTAATGGCATTAGGTAGGGAAGAGAAAAAAGGAAGGACAAAATGATCCTATATAGGAGAAAAGCAGTAGAAAGTGTAAAAATGTGTCTCTCAGTATTAATGATGGGGATATTTGTATTTACATGCTTGTTTTTAAAATTGTCTTTATGAAAATTGATGACAATAGCTGCAGATGTAAAGGCTGGCAGAAGAGTACACCACATTTTACTCACTGATGTTACAAGTTATTGGATGCTGTGAGGGCCACTTTTGGAAAGATTTATAATAGTAAGTGTTTCTCACAAAAGCCATCATTCTAGAGAACAAAAAGTGATGTGCATTCATTGTGTATGATTAATGATTCACATGTAATGAGGAAAAAGTTCAGGACTAATCTACAATTGTAAATGAAAATGAACTTTATAAAGAGATTTTTCATGTTAATGTCAACAAAAGAAAAGAAACTGCAAATGCAGGATATTTGCAACTATTTACATCAGCTAACAAGAAACATTATACCAAGCAATATGACAATGTGTTAATTTGTATCATAATTAAAAACTCACATTCTGTAATATCTCAGAACCTTAAGCATGTTTAATAAATTTACATGGTGTGTTTATTTTGTTGCCTCAGATATAATATTAATGAGCAGGTTGATGCAAACCTAATTTGCATAGTAAGTGAATATAATTAAAATCAGTCTTTCTTTAAAAGCTCATAGGAAAATATTTATTCTGTAATGTACTTGGAAGAAGGCAAGTAGAATTTGCCTATTTTCATTTCTAGAGTATTCTACAGGATCAGATATATAAGAGAACAATCTGGGTAATTGTTTAAGTATGTCCTGGCCACTTGACTTTGGTATCATAATTATATATTTTGTTCAAGTGTAATCTAATCCTCATGAAGGTGTTAAAATCTGGTAAACATAAAATGACAGATGTTGTTTGAACTGTGTGAATTTGTCAGTGTGAACTTTACCTCCAATTTGTGGAAGAGTATTTCATTATTGAAATACATAGGAAAGCTGAAAAATGTGATTCTATGAGTAAAATCATATAAAAGCTTTCCTTCATCTTTTTACATTTGTACATATTATAGTGTATTCTACTTTTATGTAGAGAACAAAAATCAAGAATTCTGATTGCCTTTCAAATTTTGCCATGATAAGTAAGCTAGGGTAACAAAAGAAAAAAAAACCCAAATAACTATACTTTTCACTCATACAACTTTCTTTTTCTGACTACTTTTACATGGACCAGTTTGGTTTGGTTGCTTTTCACTAGTTTGAAATCGCTCTCAGCAGGCTGCTATACAGGGGTGATTTGAAACAGGGTCATTGATTATTCTCTGATTAACTTTAAACCTCACATTGCTTTAGATCTCATGATGAAGTCCATATCCTTCAGTTGACCAATGCCTTCATCTGAATGCAGATTTTCTCTTGTTTTCTTTTCTAACATTTCATGGTTCTAATCTCAAATGCTTTCTCTCCTGGATCTTGAAACCCTGTTTTCTCTTGTTTCACACTGACTTCTAGTTTACTTATGGCCTTGTATAGATTAAATATCTTGGAGTACTCAAAAACTTTTATTGATTGTCTGACCTTAGATGCTTCTCTTGCTACATTCTGATCCTTGATCTCTCTTGATCCACTCTGTGAAAGTGACCAATTACTGGTATTCAATTACTATGTCCTTGTAACCTCGAGTGTCAAGTCCTGTGGAGGAGACTTACCTCTGGGCTCTATAAGTACCGTGATATAGTTTCATCCTATTTAGAACTTGGACCCAAACATACAACTAACTACAGCTCAGTTCCATCTTACACTCCATAAATGATTAAGAGGCTGAGCTTTCTTCCCGGTCCGTGTTACTGCGGCTGTGCATTTTAATCCTTTGACATAAATCCGCAGGTGCTGTGCAGCCTAAGTAAGATGTCAAGCTTTAATGCCTCATTGCTAGGTACCAGTTTCAGCTTTTTTACCTGTGAGCTATAGGAATTATCCTGAAAGAGAGTTTCTAAACTCTCATATTGAGCAAAACAATTAAATGTGTAACGTGTTCCATCCACAGTGTACTTTTTATTCATGTTATCGTCTGTAATTATGAGGAAGATCTCTCAGTTACCCAGCTAACCATATAACTGCATACCTGAAAATGAGAGGTGGTGTGAACTGAAAGAAACCAATTTTCAATTTCCCTGTTAAAATTAAACATTTAACAGAAAGGTAGACATAAGAATTTTTAAAAATTTTGTGTGACACAAATCAGATAAATTCTATGAAATCTTTGGATAGGAATCTGTTTCCTTACATCTTGGTTGGCTAATTCTAGGAGAAAGAAAAAGGAAAGCCAGATTATACATTATAAATAGCAGAAATTTCACAAGAAACTACTCACCTGCTTTGTGACCAAGGTAATTTAAGCAAAAATCTGTACATATGGCCTTGAGGATGTATTAAAATTTCAAAAATCTGAGCTTTTGTTTGCTCTGTTTCCTTGAAATTTCCATCACTCTTTTACATATTTTAGGGATCAAATATGTTATAACCTCTTTCAAATGTCAAATCTTTCCTACAGTCTTTTTACACAGTCCCCGAGGATTCAGAGGAAAGGAGATATTTGGAGGAGGAGGGGAGAAGGAGGAGGAGGAAGAGAAACAAGGAGGAGCGGAGGGGGACTAAGTTAACACCTTGACTGTAGTACAGGGGAAGTTGTAGAATACATTGCAGCTTTATCTGTATACCTGGAAAATGAAAACCAACTATGTTCTCAGAGACTAGTGTCTATTTTAGATTAAATGGAATATTTCTCTGACTTCATCAACATGATTTCACTATTTTATGAAACTCTTACCTGGAAGGCAGGGTTGAAATCAACTTTATTGCTATAGAAAAAGCCATTCGAATGAACACATAACTGTTAAGTCCTTAAAAAGATACCATCAAGGGCTGGGGATATAGCTCAGCGGCATAAGCACCCACCTGGCAAGTGCAATGTCCTCAGTTCAATCCCTAGTACCGCAAAAAAAAGATAATGTCCGACACCAATTTAACCTCAAACTCTTTAAATCTCCTTTATGTCAAAGTCCAAAAACATTGCCATATCCACTAATATTAAACTAGTATGCTATGAACCTTACCTTTTTTATCTCTAAGAGCAGTGTATTCCACAATAAATCTGCTCCAAGTTTTTCTTCAAAGTACAAGATCTTTATCAACAATATTTTCAAGGAGATTTGTTTACCTCCACTGCCTTCTAATGGTTCTCTGCTGTGACTGCTTTCCATATTTTCTTTGCTTGTTATTTTAAAGAGAAAAACAATGATACAAAGTTTCAAAACAAGACAGTAGAAGAGTAATAAGGGTTAGTATACTGCTTACTGTTATCTTCAAAGTAGTTGCTCAGATTACAAGATATGGGAAGAAAAAATTCATCAAATGATATAAACACAAACAGAATGATCTAACAGAAAATGATCTAACAGAAAATAGTAGTATAATTATCTGAGCAATCTTGAGTATGTATATATGTATTTTCTTTTCTTTTCCCTGCATTCTTTTCTCCTTTCCCTCATCCTATTTTCACTTTCCTTTTGAAGAGTGTTTTCCCATTTCCCAATACATATTGTATATTTCAGTCCTTATTTACTCTTCCAGTTTCTCACACCAGGGAGACAATATGATGTCCACTCATGCAAGTATGATTTATTTCACTTATGAGTACAGTCTCAAGTTGCATCCATTTACCTATAAAAGTCTCAAGCTTAACCTTCCTTATAGCTGTGCAGTACTCCATCATATAAAAATACCACATCATTTTTATCCATTTCTCCATTGGTAGACATTTGGGTTGTTTCCAAGATTTATCTATTATAATTTGCGCTGCTACAAATATGGGTGTACATATATTCTGGGAAAATATCCAGAAAGGGAATCGCTGGCTCGTATGGAACCTCTAATCCTAGTTTTTGGAGGAATCTCTACACTGATTTCCACAGGACAATGGATGCACCGGTCTACACTCCCACCAAGAGTGGAGGAGGGTTCCTTTTACCCCACAGCCCTGCCACCATTTGTTGTTGCTTGATTTCTTGGTGATAGCCATTCTTTCTGGGGTGAGACGGACTCTCAATATTGTCTTAATTTGCATCTCTCAGATGGCCAAGGATATTGAACATTTTTTTTGTATATTTATTTGCCATTTGCATTTCTTCATCTGAGAAGTGCATATTCATCTCAGATTTCCATTTTTTTATTGGGTCTTTAAATTTAGTGGGATCTGAATTTTTTCAGTTCTTTAAATATTGTAGATACAAATGCTTTGTCTGAGGTATTGATAGGTAAAATTTTCTCACTCTGTGGGTTGTCTTTTCTCTCTGTTGGTGATGTATGTTGATGTGCAAAAGCTTTTGCATAAGATGAAATCCCAGTTGTTGATTCTTTGGAGTATTTCCTGTGCAGGTTGGGTTTTTTTCATAAAGTCTCTGCCTAACCCTGTGTCCTCAAGATTTCTACCTACTTTCTGTTCCAGTAGATTTAGTGTTTCTGTTTTAATATTTACAGCTTTGATCCATTTTGACTTTAGTGTATGGTGATAAACATGGGTCTGGTTTTAGTCTTTGGCATGTAGAAAGCCAGTTTTTCCAGCACCATTTATTAAAGAGGGTATCTTTCTTCCAGTGAACATATTTGGTCCCTTTGTCCTAGGTGTCAGAGTGTGTGGGTAGTTAGGTCTGTGTCTTCTTTTCTGTTACATGATACTCAGGTCTGTTTTTTTGCCAGTACCATGTTGATTTTATTACAGTAGCTTTGAAGTATAATTTCAAGTCATGGATTGTATTGCCTCCTTCCTTGGCTTTATTGCAAGAATTTCTTTTGCTATTCTAGGTCTCTTCTGGTTCCAGATAAATTTTAGGAATGTTTTCTCTAGTTCTGTGAGATATGCTAATGTGTTTTGATTGGGATTGCATTAAATCTGTACAATAATTTTGAGAATATGAAAATTTTCCCTATGTAAGTTCTTTCTACACATGAGCAAGGGATATCTTTCCATTTTCTTACATCCTCTTTGACCTCCTTTTTCAGAGTACTATAAGTTTCAATGTATAGATCTTTTACTTCCTTTGAACATTGATTCCTAAGTATTTCATTTTTTGGATGCTATTTTGAAAGGTGTGGTTTTCCTAACTTCTCTCTCAGCGAGTTTGTTGTTTATGGACAAGAATGCTACTGAATTTTGAGTGTTGACTTTACATCCAACTACACTAAAGAATTTGGTTATTAAATCTAGCAGTCTTTTGATGGAGTTTTGGGGGTCTTCTATGTAGAGTATCATGTCATTTGTGAACAATTATAATTTAACTTCCTCCTTTCCCATCTTTATTCCTTTTATTTCTTTTTCTCATGTAATTGCTCTGACTACTGTCTCCAGAACTATGCTAAATAAGAGTGGTGATAGTGGACATCCTTGTCTTGTTCCTGATTTTAGAGTGAAAACTTTCAGTCTTTGTCCATTTAATATAATGGTTGTTGGTTTATCATAGATGGCTTTTATCAAATTGATATGAAGCCATCTATTCCAATTTTATCTAGATTTTTATCATGAAGTGGTGTTGAACTTTGTGAAAAGCTTTTTCTGCATTCATTGAGATGATCATGTGATTTTTGTCTTTGGCTCTGTTGATATGCTGCATTGTGTGTCTTTGCATATGTGGAACTATCCCTGCATGCATAGAATAATCCCATTTGGTCATGGTGTATAATCTTCTTGATGATTTGCTGTATTCCATTTGCTAGCATCTTATTAAGTATTTTTGCATCTATGTTCATTAGGGAGATTGACCTGTAGTTCTCTTTTATGATTGGGTCTTTCTTCTGTTTGGGTGTCAGAGTGATGCTTTCTTCTAGGAATGGGTTAGGGAGTATTATTTCTCTTTCAATTTCATTAAAGAGTTTGAAGAGTATTGGCATTAAATCTTCTCTAATTTTCTTGTAGAATTCAGCAGTGAATACACCAGAACCTGGGCTTTTTTTGTTGGTAAGCTTTTAATTATATTTTCAATCTTATTAACTAATATTTGGTTATTCAGAATTTTTATATCTTTTTGATTCTGCTTTGGTAATTCATAGATACCTAGGAATCTGTCTCATTTCTTCCATGTTTTTCCATCCTATTAGAGTAAAGATTTTCTTTTCTTTTCTTTTTTTTTTTTTGGCGGTACTGGGGATTGAACTCAGGACCTTGTGCTTGCAAAGCAAGCACTTCTTCCACTGAGCTATATCCCCAGCCCCGAGAGTAAAGATTTTCAAAGAAGCTGTTGATGATCTTCTGAATTTCTACAGGATCTGTAGTTATTTAACCCTTTTCATTCCTCGTTTCATGAATTTGAATCTTTTATTTCTTTTTTTTTCTGATAATGTTGGCTAAAGTTTACCAATTTCATTTATTCTTTCAAAGCACCAACTCTTCAATTCATTAATTCTTTGTATTGCTTTCTTAGTCTTCACTGCATTAATTTCTGCTCTGATCTTTATAATTTCCTCCCTTGTATGGGCATTGGGCTTGTCTTGCTCTCTTGAGGTGCAACATTATATTGGTTATTTGTGCTCTTTCTGTTTTCCTGATGTGATAACTCACTGCTATAAATTTCTCTCTTAGGACTGATTTCATTGTGTCCCATAAGTTCTAGTATGTTGTATTTACTTCCTTATTTAGTTGTAGATATTGTTTAATTTGTTCTTTAATCTGTGACCCATTGTTCAATATGATGTTATTTCATTTCTATGTATTTATGGAATTTTCATAATTTATTTTGCCATTAATTTCTAATTTTATTACTCTATGGTCAGATAACATCCATGGAATAATTTCAATACCCTTGAATTTACTTGATCATATTCTGTAGGTCAGTATGTAGTTTATTTTAGAGACTGTCTCATGTGCAGCTGAGAGAAATGTGTATTTTGATGATGTTGGGTGTAATGCTCTGGAAACGTCTACCGAGTCCATTTGTTTATAGGTTTAGTTCAGTTCTGATATTTCTTCACTGATTTTTTGTTTAGTTGATCTATTTCTTTGTGGCAATGGGGTATGAGGATCTCCTGTTATATCTGTTATTGCTTATGTGATTTTCCATGTCTGTTAATAGTTATTATATATAGTTGGGTGCTCCTGTATTTGGTACATACAAATTTATGATTGTTATCTCTTCCTCTTAAAGTTTTCTCATAACAAGTATGTAGTGACCTTCTTTAACTGTTTTGATCATTCTTTGTTCGATGTTCACATTGTCTGGAAAAAGAATAGCTACCCCTGCTTATTTTTGGATTCCTGTTGCATGGAGGATAGTTTTCCATCCTTTGACTTTCAGTCTATGAATTTCGTTCAGAGTTAAATGTTTCTTATGTATGGAATACTGTTGGATCTTGTTTCTTGATCCATTCTGTAAGTTTGTTTCTTTGATCGGTAAATTTGAGGTCATTTACATTGATGGTTATAACTGATATACATTGGCTTACCTTTGTTCTGATAGTTTCCTGTTGTTGTTTCCCTGCTTTTCTCCTCCATTTAATTGCTTGCCTTGCCTCGCGGTTTCTTTCTGTTCTTGTTCTTGGAATTGTTGTCATTTTTATCTCTGTTTAGAACAATTTCAGTACTCTTTGTAGGGTTGGTTTGGTGGTCATCAGTTTCTTTAGTTTTTCTTTGTTATGGGAATAACTTATTTCTCCATTAACTTTGAAAGATAATTTTGCAGAATATGTCAGTTTGGACTATAGGTTATTTTCTTTCAGGACTTGAGATAATTCGCTCCAAACTCGTCTGACTTGAGGGTTGTACTGGGAAGTCTGCCATGGGCTTTCCTTTATAGATGATCTGTTTCTGTTCTCTATCAGCTTTCAGTATTCTGTTTTTGTGCGGAATTTCTGGAATCTTGATTATTATATGTCTCGGTGTAGTTTTATTATGGTCATGGCTATTTGGGATTCTACATGTTTCATTTATTTTTATGTCAAATTCTTCATCCACATCTGGGAAGTTTACGGCCATTATTTCTATGAAGAGTTATATATGGCATTTGTCATATCTCCAGCTTTCTCAATGACCCCAATAAATCTTATGCTATTCTTTGCATTGTCTTATAGCTGTTGGATTGCTTTTTCATGGTTTTTTGCTATTTTAACAATATGTTTCATTTCATGAAAACTAGCTTCAATTCTGTGTTCAAAATCTGATATTCTATCAACTCCTTCATTTAATCTGTTGCACAGAATTTCAGTGGAGGTTTTAATCTCTTGGATTTCTTTTTGGATCTGTTTCATAAATTCCATTTCTTTCCTATGTTGGGATTTTCTTTATTTCCATTGTTTTCTAAGCACATCTATTCTTTTATCTGTGTCTTTTCTAATATCTTTGTTTTTAAGCACCATTTCATTTAGTACCTGATAGATTATTCTCTCGGTAGCTATTTCCACTTGTTTGGTTACTTTTGTTGTTATCATTACAGAAGGTTCCAAGTTCTCCTATCTTATTGCATTCTGGACTTGTCCTGAGTGGGCTGGGGGCCTGGGCTGCATTTTGCTTCTGCATCAAGTCTTCTTCTTTTTTGATTTTGATGTTGATGCTTGCCAATTTCCTGTGATAGCTTTATCAGTAGCATTGATATTTCCCTAGGAGATGTCTTTTCTTTCAGGATATCCTCTAGATATAGGTAGTTCTTTGTAGCTATATGAAGAACCTAGTTTCAGAATTTGTAAAGGATATAAAGTTACTACTTTGTTTAGCATACAATTCTTTTGTACTGGGTTGTGGTGGTGATTATGAGCCCATGCAACCACACTGTTTATCATATAGGGGAGAAACTTATAGCATCTATGACATCCTGCTTAAAGTAGTACAGTTAGTATTAACAATAGTTTCAAGTACAGTTTAACTACTGACAAACTATAGTAACTATTTATCTGCTACTAACAACTATAGGAGCAAACTCTAAAGTTATATAATAAAATCAAACATGCCATGTACTTGCATGCAGTGCTTTTTGCCTTAAAGGAGTGAGTTTACTCTTTTACAGGGGCAAGGACGTTTAAGATGGGTAGAGGACAGGATAAAGTGGTGAATGAGGTCAAATATGGTAGAATCAATGCTGGAGGTCAAAGAATGAGCACCCAGGATTTGGAAAACTGGAGCACACAGGAGAGAAAGAATGAAATAGAATGTTAAGGACTAATCAGAAAGGGAAGAGACAAGGTTTACTCACTTGAAAGTTTAAATTCATAAAGTAGTTAAGGAAAGAGAAAGAAGATCATTAGAGGAAAATGAAAAAAGATAGGTAAGAAACATAAGCAATGAAAAAAAGAAGGAATAAAGCAAAGTAGAATAGAAAAGAAAGGGAGAAAAGAAGAAAGAAAAAATAGTAGACCCAAAAAATAAAGGAGAGAAAGGAAAAAAGTTCAAAAACAAAAATAATCACAAAATACAAGACAAAACAAGATGACTTCCAGCCAGACAGGAAAGGGATCGCTAATCAGACAAACAATGGAGAATAAAAGTATTAAAATACCTCTGGTGTTTACAGTCTTGTAATGGTGTCTATGTCAGATCTCAGAAATGTGCTGTGTACTCTAGCCAAGTTTGCCATGGGAATGCTGCTGGGTATGAAGCTGATCCTGCTCTCTGGATGTGGGGGTTGGCACTGGTCTTCTGTTGGTGGATTTCTCCACAGCCCAACTTCTGGCTCCTCACTGCTTCTTCAGACACTTCCACATTGCTGGTCTTGCTGATTTCTCTGAGTGCTTGGGACTGGCTGTCCTGGAACTCATGGGTTCCTGTTGGTCCACCTGTCAAAGGCTTGTGTGCACCCACTTGCCCAAACCTGGCTTCTCCATATTTTCTTCTTATTTCATCTCTTATCTCTGGGTCATGGTGGGAACCGCTGGTAAAGTATGGAGGAGAGAATTTATATTTAAAAGCCACTCTGTTGAGGAGGATAAGACAGCTTTCCAATAGTATCTATCCCTGGAATGTAATGTTCTTTGGAGCAAAGTGTATTTTATTAAGAAACTTCTGTGTAGCATTCATATACACTCTCCTTGGTTAGAAAAGCAAAAATTTCCTGGGCTTTGTAGGGGGAACTTTTAGTTAGTCTCTTTTTGCAACAGAGTATCCCAAAAGAAGAAAAAGCAGGCTCTTTCCACCGTCCTCACTTATATAAAGTGTTGTTTTGCCCACTGGGGATTACCGAATTGCTTACGAAATTTCATTGCCGGTTATTCATTAGGAAGAATTACATGCTGAAGATAGTATAATTTATCCATTCTCCAGATATAGCTTCTACTGTTTCCCATCTGTTGTTGTTAGAAGTGAAACAAAGTGATTACAAGGTATTGGTTAAATACAGGCAGGAAACTATACGGCAGGAGGCAAAATTGACCAGGCACCTAAACCCTATTAGGTACATGCTAATAAATTAACTGGACTAGTCTTAAATAGACTTCCTAATTGAGCACTAAAGTAGCTAAAAGCAATATAAATGTAATTGGTTACCTGGCACACATCTTAAGAAGGCAAGCTGATCCAAAATTGGAAGGTTGTGTAATACACTATTGTCAATTTTCTATCACCTTGTCTGAAACTGTATTGCTTCTATTGTTCGGGTGTTGTTTTGCTTATGTCTTATTGCTTATTAGTGTGTTTTCATTCTTTATCTTTACAAAATATTGGAAGGTATAAATGACAATACATGTGATGTATCATTCTTTACAAAGATAAAGTAACAATTTCAAAACATAGCCTCCCCATTATTTTGTATTTTTAGAAAACAGAACTCAGTGAACACTTGGATTAAAGGAAATAAACAATTACAAACTTTCCATAAACACTAACAAATAAGCTTTAAAATATGTTATTGCCAAATTTAGCTCACTGGGTAAACTCGTTTAATAAAATCAAGCTAGCAATGGCAACAACGTTTGTTCTTACATTATTCTTGGTACATTTTGGGTGGTGCTAATTCTGTGTTTCCATCTCATGGATTAGGGAGACTGTCAGTTTTGGAGATTAGATGAATATCTGTGCCAACTGTCAGAAACCTCAGCTAATGATTATGGTTAAAGGGAATAATAACATTAAAATTTAATTTTAAAGTGGCTCAAATTTCCAGGTTGAAATATATTCATAAATATAAATATATCTGGTTTTTAAAAACAAATTTTATACTGGACATGTTTCCAGGGAAATAGTCAGTCCAAAGATTATTTGTGGTAGAAAATCTTGGAGTATCTGTGGCCTTCTTGTTAAGAATATGGAGAATGAGGATGAATGAGGGCAAGAGCAGAGAGAAAAAATAACAATGTTACTGATCTAGTGCAAGAGAAATAGGAAGAGAGATTGAGGGGGAAGATGGCGACCAGGTGAGCAGCAAGGGAGCGAACCTCCTTGATGGGCGCCGCCAGCTCGAGACAGACTTGGCGAGCGTGAATGCCGGGACCTCGGCTGGGAAGTTTAGACTGGGCGTATTTCTCTGGGATGCCGGGGGAGATGTGGTAGGGCAGACCAGGCTGCCGGAGCGAGACGTGGGAAAGCCCCAGACGCTGGGAGCCAGGGACGATCCCCGCGGGGAAGAAGCTTGGCTCGGTCCAAGCACAGTGGGAGCGCGGCCGCCTCGGTCCCTCCCGCCTCCCGAGCCGGTGCAGCCCCCCAGCGACTCCCAACGGAGATCGGCTTGCTGGCGGCGGAGATGCCCGGCAATCCCACGTTTCGCGCGTGTCGGGCGAGCCACGCGGAGGGCCCCAAGCGCCGCCGGAAGCGGAGAGAAAGATTTGCTGGATCCTAGCGCCCTGAGAGCACAGACGACTCGATCCCTCCCGCCTCCCGAACTGGCCCAGCCCCCCGGCGACTCCCGACGGAGATCGGCTTGTTGGCGGCGGAGACGCCCGGCGGTCCCACGTTTCACGCGTGTCGGGCGAGCCGCGCGGGGGGCCCCAAACGCCGCCGGAAGCGGGGAGAAAGATTTGCTGGATCCTAGCGCCCTGAGAGCACAGACGCCTCGATCCCTCCCGCCTCCCGAGCCGGCGCAGCCCCCTGGCGACTCCCGACGGAGATCGGCTTGTTGGCAGCGGAGACGCCCCGTGGTCCCACGTTTTGCGCGTGTCGGGCGAGCCGGGCGGAGGGCCCCAGACGCCGCCGGAAGCGGAGGAAGGGATTTGCTGAGTCCTAGCGCCCCGAGAGTACAGACGGCTCAATCCCTCCCGCCCCCCGACCCGGCACAGCTCTCCGGCGACTCCCGACAGAGATCGGCTCTCTGGCGGCGGCAACGCCCAGCGGTCTCACAATTCGTGCGCATCGGGCGGGCCGCGCAGAAAGCCCCAAAGGATAGACTGGCACCTTGGAACCTTCATGCCTGCAGGGAATCCAATAACTGGTGAGATATCGGCGCTCGCGACCAGATCACCGAGTGGGGGAGGAGATCCATCCCTATACCTGCAGGGAGCCCTGGGAGGGTGGGGGAGCAGTCTTACACATCTCACCCAGGTCACTAGGTAGGGAGTATCTAACCAATATCTGCACAGCCTTTTAAGCGGAACTCTCAGCAGAAAGCTTAAGGGACATTCTCCCAAAGAGAAGGAATCATTCGAGCAGCCTTTGCAGCTGACCTTCACCTGCTGAACTGCCTTTGGAATTTATAGCTCCACATCTTGAATCTGATACCCAAAAATGGGAAAACAGAGGGGCAAAACGCAGTCTCAAAACTCAACCCCACGCAGAACAAGTTTTGAAGAGGAAGAAACAAG
>PVLD010028392.1:0-19460 GCA_004027595.1 Dinomys branickii
TTCTTTTGTCTATTTCTTGTCTGTGTGAATGGAACATTTCTTCCATCATTGTTTTCAGCTCGGTTTTTGTCTGAGAAATCATTGCAGGTATGTGGCTTATTTCTGCTTTAAGCTCTTTTATGGCCTGTTGGAGTTGTTTCATTTCGGATGCAATCATTTCATAACTTGCAGGTATGTGGCTTCCTGGTTCCTCTGTATCCTCACATTCAAAAATTCTGGGTGGGGTTGAGTTTTGAGACTGCGTTTTGTTCCTGTGTTTTCCCATTTTTGGGTATCAGATTCAAAATGTGGAGCTATAAATTCCCCAGGCAGTTCAGCAGGCAAAGGTCTGCTGCAGAGGCTGCTCCAATCATTCCTCCTCTTTGGGAGAATGTCCCTTAAGCTGTCTGATGAGATTTCCGCTTCTACTCCCTACCCCGAGACCTGGCTGGGGCGTATAAGCAGCTCACCATCTCAGGCGTCTTGCAGACAGGCCACTCAGGTGTTCCTCCCTGGGTGGAGCTCCTTCCCCGCTCCCAAATCCGGTAGGGACGCCTAGCTAGCTCTTCCTACCTGGGAGATCCCACAGTCCTTAAAGCTGCTTTGATGTCACTCACTGGGCAGAGCTTCTTCCTGACTCAGGAAAAACCGGTTAGAGCGCCCACTCAACTCACCCTGGGATCGTGCAGGCAGGAATGCTGTTCAGATGTATCTCCCTGGATCGAGCTTTTTCCCAACTCAGAAATCCCGCGGATTGCAGCCACTGCATTTCGCGCGGCGCGGGCTGCGGGGGCGGGGCTCTGAGCAGGATCCCGGAACGCTGCCCAGATTGGCTCAATCTGTCCCTGTAGCTCGTTCTCTGAGTTTCCTCTGCGCCACTGCCTCCAACAAGTCCTGGTTACAGCCGTCTCCGAGCCGATCAGGTTCAGGAGCTGGAGGCTTCCGTCCCGCCGCAATTGCTCTCTCAGCTGTCCATAAGTTATTTCATCATTTCTTTCTGGGGCATCGCCTGGAGCACCTTTCTTAAAAACTATGTTTGATGTCAGTTAAGGAACATTTTAGGCATCAGTGGCTTCTGTACCATGTTCAGCTCTCTTAGTGACTTTGTCCTGTTGTCTTGGGATATGGGCCGGTGTCATCTGGTTTAGGGCAATACTTTCCTAGTGTTCTTGTTATAGACAGCTGAGTTAGATAGAAATATTATAGGCTTCATGTGTTTTTAGTTCGTGTACATCCAATCTTCTCCCAGATGGCAGTAGTTCTACGCTATTTCTACTACACAGCTTAAAGTTCTAACCCTAAAACTGTGATATAAAGCATAGAAGACTATGAGTTTCGTACATGTGTGTGTGTGTGTGTGTGTGTGTGTGTGTGTGTGTGTGTATACATACACAAAGATATAGATATATAGGTATAGGTATAGATTTTTTTGGTCTTTTTGAGACAGGGTCTCACTATGTAGTTGAGGCTGGCCTTGAGCACACTTTTTAGCCCAGGCTGGCCTCAAACTGACAAGGATCCTCCTGCCTCAGCCTCCTGACTGCTGGGATTACAGGCTTGCGCCACCACGCCTGGCCTCAAGATTCATAAATTGATCTTCATCCATCATTATTCACTTTCATAATTCCTTATCTGATCAGCTGGCACATTAATAGAAACAGAAACATTCTATGGTGAATAGCTACCTACAAGGTACTTTTACCAGCTGGGTGTGGAGGCACATGCCTGTAATCCCAGCACTGGGGAGGCTCAGGCAGGAAGATTGTTACGAGCTCAAGGCCAGCCTGGGCTGCAAAGTGAGCTCAAGACCTGCCTGAATGGATCTTGTCTCAAAAAGTCAAAAAAAAAAAAAAAAAAGTAAAAAGATACTTTTCCCAAAAGCAAGTAGGTATTTAATCTGAGCACAGAACTGGCCAGTTAATGTAAAGACAGACAACACAAACTGCAGAAATGGTTTTGGTATTTCCACACCCTAAGGGTTTTTAATACACGAAAATCTATTTATCCAGGCATAATGGCGCACGCCTGTAATCCCAACTTGGGAGACTTGCAAGTTCAAAGAAAACCTGGGCATCTTGGCCAACTGTCTCACAATAAAAAAATTTAAAAGGGTTAGGGACGTAGTACCACATTCCCTGCGTTAAATCACCAGGATGAGGGGAAAGCTTATTTAACATTTTTCTTAATATTCATTTTTGTTTGTTATAATTTAGTATCCCATTAACTCAACATCTGTATTAATCTATACACATACATAGTTAATACTTAGTAATTTTATAAGGCAATTAATATCTCTCTTTTTTGCAGTACTGGAGTTTGACCTAGAAGCATTCCACCACTGATCTATACAACACATCCCTTTTAAAATATTTTAAATTTGAAACAGGGTGAAGAGTGGACTCAAACTTGTTATCTATCTGTCTCAGCCTCCCTAAGTGCTGGGATTACAGTTATGCCTCTATGAATGACCTATTTGATAAACTTGCATTATTCGTTTAATTTCTAATTATGCAGACAGTAGTCATCCAACACAAATACAAAATTTCAGGTCAGGCATGGTGGTGCACGCCTTTAATCCCAGCATTCAGGAGGCTGAGGCAGGAGGATCACTGTGAGTTCAAGGCCAGCCTGGGCTACACAATAAGTTCAAGGGCAACCTGAATTGCATAGTGAGACCCTGTCCCAATAAATAAATAAATTAATTAACTAACTCCCAGTTAGTAAGTTGTCACACCATAGTACCAGTCTAATGCTGACCTAGCACAAACTTTTAAAAGGCAAAGCTTGCAATCTGAGGAGCTCCTTTTAAAAATGTCCAGTTGTATGTTATGACAGACACTTCTGGACTTCTAGAAATAAATTCATAGCCTGGTCCCCTCTATAAGTTAGTGTCACTCACCCTCATATAAACCCTAAACTCACCAGTCTTAAATACACACTGTCATCTAACTACAAGCATGGATATTTTAGCTCCCAATTGCATGACTGAGGCATTAGATTCATAAACTCATTTCAAAAGAGCAGTACATATTTTAACAACTGTGACTGAATATCAGATGAATGTCAAAGCCAAGCCTGGGACATGTTCACATCTAAGGCTCTTGCTGGACTGGTATGCTTGTCATTCTTGGCAATTACAACTTCCTTTTCTCCAACTCTAATTTTAGAAGGATCCCAAAGAATAATGTTTCCATTTTCACCACCTCCGATCAGAACTCCAGAGACATCTCCTTTGGAATCCACTTGATGAGGGCCCCAAATCAATTTGTGGTACCTTTAGGAAAAAATGAAGTCAAATAAATATAACAAATAATTTAAAATTATACATTTAAATTTTTTATAGCTTCAAAAGTACTATGAAAACATTGTTTCTCATCCACTCCTGCTACTGCTTGTGACTTTGGTAAAATGACATTTCATTTGTTACTTATACTCCTATCTACATGAGTTTATAATCTCCAAAAAGTAAAACTTTTTGTAGGGTAATATAATAAAGTTGAACTGAGTTTGAGCTGTATGTCAAAAGATACGGGGTAGGAGCTGGGGATATAGCTCAGTGGAATAAGCGCTTGCCTAGCAAGTGCAGGGTCCTGAATTCCATCCCCAGTACCGCAAAAAAAAAAAAAAAAAAAAAGATACGGGGTAGAAAACAGTTTGACCATTTAGATAATGAGACCCAGCATATGCTATTTCATCTGCCTAAAATGCCTGACATAGAGATCCTTTCTTTTCATTACAGTAGACCATTAGGACTTGAAATTGTGATCCAAACAGTGTATCAGAAAACAGGTCAACAAAATTCTCTTTGAAATACACTTCTAAATATAGGTAAGTACAAAGAAGAAAAGAAAAACTTGCGATTCAAAGATGATCACTATTAATATAGAGATGAATATAACCACTGCTTTTTCTCATCACAAATGCCTTTTTACAAACAAGGTAATAAAGATAAAATATAGTAACTCCACTAATGCTATGAGAACAAAATATTAGAAACTACACTATTACAAACCTCTCTTGAACATTACACATGACTAAGAATCAACAGAACATCTAAACACTTTTACTTCCACAAATATGCAGTTATACTTTTCACAAAACGTCTGTCACTGATGATATTCATTGCAATTTCTAATAATGATATAACTGCAGACAATGTGGGCATCAAACACAAAATGTAACTAAATATTCATAGGAATTTAACGCTGAACTTCATACCTTTGAGAAGAAGAGAAAGTAGCACAAGATTTCATATGCAAGGATGGATCGGAAAGGTCTAATTCAAACACCTCAAGGGAAGCACTGGTAGTAAATGCTGCATCCAATTGCTGAGCAGATGTTCCAAAGGGAAACATATCATGGTAACTACGCATGCAAAATAAATGACTCAGGGAAATGGCACAAATGGAAATTCAAAGCATGATTTTCAATGATCTTGCTCATGAATTCTGTATTAGTGGTTGAAAGTTCAGCATTATCTGCCATTGAGCAGATGCTTCAATTACTATAGCAATGAGATTCTGGCACAAGGCAGGATATGATGTTTGTAAGGGTAGTACAGATAATTTTTTGAGCCTGCAGATATTTTGAAAGCTGTCTGTAAAATGTTCTATGACTTATGCTATCTGCCTATACTTAGAAATGTTGAAAATTTTTATATAAAACTGCTTGCATCAGATTTGCTCTTCATTCATTCCAGCTGTCTTTTACTTCCATAAAAATGATACTGCTCAGTTTCCAATAATGACATAACTAATACTATGAAAAACTGATTGTGCTTGATACTGGAAGACTCAAAATAAATTAAACACAATCCCTGCACAGTGGGAAAGAGACTGTACTGTAATACATCATCACGGTCAGTGTTGTGGTGGACGCAGTTCTGCGGAAGCACAGAAGCTCATTCAACTCAGTGACAGGGAGGGTAGAGGTATCTGAAGGGATAGAGACTTTCCAGAGATGAAGCTGGAACTGAATATTAAAATACACGGATGGGTTAGCTGCATGCAGTCCAGAAGAATTAGGTTATCACATCACCTTTTCTCTTTGAAACTAACCTGTGGCCAGTGGAATAGGGTGGTTCCGGGCAGGGCTCCGTGCCTGTGTGGCGGTACGATCAACTTCCTTCAACTTCACCCTGCTATAAACTCTGTCATGCATTTTCCTACCCCTAAAGTTATAACTCACTACTCTGTCATGCATTTTCTTACTCCTAAAGTCAGCCATTTTTCTCAAGAGAACTGTGGTTGTTTTGCCACAGAATGAAATTCACAAAATTAGTCTGAGTGCTAACTGTGCTTGTTGGTACCAGAGGGTAACGGCTTCTCGGCCCTCTCAGGGGACAGAGCTGGGAAGTATACACGTGGGTACTAATGCATGTACACAAACATCTAACACTGTTTATTCAGTCACCTATGTCTGTCAATTTTAATTAAGATCAAATGATTGTTTCTATTGTGTATAAAATGAACTTTTAAAAAATAAAAAGATTAATTGAAAAACACAAGTTTTTAAGGCTAATACATGGAGGCTTTGATCATACAGAAAACAGAGCAGAGGCCAGTGTGGCTGCTCAGTGGTCACCCATACCTGAGACGTAGGGCTGTAGTCAGGACTGGTACCAACGCAGCTAGAAAAGGAGAAAAGGACGGAATGAACCTCGGTGGAGCTTGCCCTGTGCCACACAGTGCTGTAGGCATGAAGTAGACGTGACAATAGGAAGAAGACAGCGTGCCTGAGGGACCGTTTGCAAGGGGGAAGCAGGGACAGAGTACAGAGAATGACTCCAACATGCCAAGGAGCTGAAAGCAAGACTAAAAGACAAACGGAAATAAAAACAAAATTGGTTTTATATGAGAAACTGTAAGTTAGACTTTGGAATTGTTGAATCTGAGATGTCAAAGAAATAATACCTAACTAGAAATTTTAATAATTAACTAGAAACTGGAACTCAATAGTTAAAGACAAAGTAAAACATGCAGTTATGTCCACAGTAGTGAGAAGAAGAGCTGTAAGAACTTACAAGAATTCTCTAAAGGATGATTCAGAGAAAAAAACCCAAGTAAAATGGTATAAAACTGTCTTATAGACCTGTTTTGTCTAGGGTTAATGAAAACAGATGTTTAAATTATTTTGCTTCCATACCAAACCATCAGGCTCTGAAACATAAACTATCAAACAGAATGGAGAGAAATATTCTATTTCCCCAGGTCTACAAATTCTAGGCCAAAATTAAACTGGAGGCATCCTGAATAGAAATATTTATGATGTTTATATCATCTCTTTAAGATGTTTATATCTCTTGGCACCACTCAAACATGATATGCACAAAAATAAAGGAAAAGTTTTGCATTTGATTTTTATATAACAATAACTTTGTAACTATTTCAATTTCATTCAAACTACTTCAATTCCATTCAAACAGGCTAGTTCATAAAATATGATGTTTGGCACATGCTTGAATATGTGTGTTGGACATCAAACTGTCCACATGACACATTTTTGAAGCTCAGTGCTGCGTACATAGGAATTTATTACATATACCATTCTCTCTATGTATTTTACAGGTTTAAACTTTCTGTAGTAAAATGTTAAAAATAATCTATTCTAATTTCCTTATTTTAAAAGGAGAGAAAATGAATTAGAGTCCAAGTGATATGTCAGACAGTAAGCTCTCAGCAGAAGAACTAAACTATATTTCAGGTCCATCATACCAAACTAGAAATCATGTTCTTAGTAATAAAGTTGAGACAAAAAATTTAAAAATACATTTTATATATAGTTTGACTATATTAATCTCTGTTGATTTAAGACTTTAAAATAATAGTAAAGTCTAATTCTTACCACTCCTATGCTTTCAAGAGCAAATACCACAGTACCAAAAAAGAGTGGATATTTTTTCCAACCAGCCACTCTTGGAAGGTTGTGGGGACCTGACATGTTCTGCAAAAAAGAAAAAAAAGATATTATATATCTTTATTTATTTTAAAGGACTTAAAAGAGTAAAATCACACTCTTGAGCTTCAAAGTAATATATTATAGAAGTGAATATTTTTTCAATAAATACCTTAAGCATCTTATGTTAAATATAGCTAAGCCGTTAGAATTTAATTGCCAAAGCAGCTGTGTCACCCCTACTCACACATTTCATCAACTGCAATGCTCCTGATTACCTGTTTCCACCTGCAAGCACCAGGCTGCATGCACTGGGTGTGGCTCCTGCTACAACGAGAAATACATGAGCCACTCTGGGCTGAGCTGACAGCTGTGTAATCAGTTATCAATCACAGTTGTTTGCGCTCAACAAAAATTCATTCCCCCACCCTTCTGTCATTTTTCCTTTAATAAGATACCTGTGCTTCACCACTTTGGCTTTCTCTTTTACAGCTCTGACGCTCTGTAGTACCAGCCTTTTCTGGTCTCAGTGTTGACTCTCTGGCCTGACAATTGTTATTGTCCTTACTATTTATGACCTGACTTTGGCTTTGATCATACTTGGCCCTCACTCACAGCCGTGGTTTCAACTGTTACAATCTGGACAAACTCATAAACAGCATATCTTTTTCAAGATCTCTGACCCCACAGTCACCATTTTTTCCAACTACCCAAAGTGTGGTCCTTACTTTCTCACCAGGGTGCTCTTCCTGGCTCAGGTCACTAGAAGCGGATTTCAAGGCCAAGAAAAGATAATCAACAAAGCAGTTAGGTATGAAAGCACATGGCTAGTTTGGGGAAGAGCAATGTCTGGAACATCTGAGGCACACGTGGAATTTTTGATGCAGAGGTGATTATGTGACTAAAAACACAGGTAAGAGTCAAAGTAAAAAGGGTAGTTAAGAATTTGGATCATTTGAGCCTACTAAATGGATATTCATGGCCAGTGAAAAACTACTTGATTTCTCCATGCAAGAGTCCCTGCTGTTCCCTCTACCGAGGGAGTCATCTTTGCTATTCCACAAGGCTTACATGTTCCATTAAGGGCTTCTCAACTCCAGAGATCCACATGTGCTCATCTTGTTTGTCTCCCTCCACTCTGTTGTGCTGTGAGAGAGAATATATTCAGAGAGGGGCATTCCAAAACCCAGAGCCACAGTAACATGATGAAATGTTAATCAAGACTTTATAATGATTACTGTGGAAGAAATATATAAGCTGGACTGGAGCAGGGGGAATGGGGGCTTTCAAACTTTCTTTAGATTACTGGCTCCTCTGAAAGTTGAAATATAGCTACTCAGCAAAAGAAAAATGTACAACACCTAAGAAAACCTAGATCTTACAGATAAAAGAGTTATATAGATTCCCTGAATCATAAAAGATTTCTCTGAAGTCACTGAGTTAAGAATCTCCAGAATATGGCCAGATGTGGTGGCACATGCCTATAATCCCAGCACTCAGGAAGCAGAGGCAGGAGGATCACCGTGAGTTTAAGGCCAGCCTGGGCTACATCGTGAGCTCAAGGCCAGCCTCAACTACACAGCAAAATGCCTAACTCAAAAAACAAAACAAAATAAAATCTCCAGAATATGGACTATGACATCAGGTTGTGTTATTGCATATACTTCAAATAAAAGATTATAGACTTGTACAGTAACAGTAGATCAATGCAACAGCAGCAAATAAAAGTTTAAAAGAGAATTACAGAATGATATACACATCCATCCCTGTGGCTGACAAAGTTTAAAGAAGTAAACACTATGCATGAGTTATATCTTGTAAGGTACTTTACGAAGAGCACAAATCTAAATCTCACAAGAACTATAATACGTACTACTATATATGAAGCAGTGCCACAAAGCAGAGACATCCTCTGGAAAACTCAAAACCAGATCTGACTATAAAGCCTGTGCTTGTCACCTCTATATCACATTATTTTTGTAATTACACATCTCCCCAGAAAGCCAATTTACTGTGTGTCGTCCACATGAATAGTATGAGCCTGTAGTATGAATCTTTATAAATCACTTTCATCTCCAAAGTAAACAAACTTTTACAGAGGAAATATATGACATTTCATCTAAAACATACTTACCCTAACAGTATATTGATAAATTATCACAAGACTGACAGCCATGGAAGCATTGGCAAGGAGTGAAAGTACAAACAGATCCTTTACCTCATGAATGGTCAAAAGTATAAAAAATGGAAGAAAAAAAAGCATATATATCCTTAGGTCAACACTTCTACTCTCATGTGGAGCTGACAAATTGGTACTATTCAAAATTAACACTTTCCTTCTAGGAATCCTTCCTGAACCTGCACAGAATTACCAGGGGAATGAGGAAGGAGGGGGAAAAATCCAACAGTTTATAATCAGAGAAGAGATGATATCAAGAAAATTATATTCTATTTATTCTATGATGAATACCTATGACATATTTGATAACAACATATTGACCTTTTTTCAACATGCTCTGAGTTGCTAAAAACATATTTCAAATACCAGGATAACTAAGATAAAGTTCTTTGTAATAAATCTTAGAAACAAGTGCAAGACCTCTATAAAAGGCATTCTCAAGGAACGAGCACTGTGTTTCCCTACCAGGATCTCGCTGGGAGAAACTTACATCCAGTTCGACAGTGCTGCCATACGGTTTCTGTTACAGTTGCAACACATTCACTATTTGCGGATAAAGGCCTTTCAGGGAAAGCAGTGTTGCTGAGAAACACTGCAAAGAAGCAGTTACAAATTACAAAACGCAGGGTGGTGCACAGTTTCAGGATTTATGTAACAGGGAACACAAACCTGTGTGCAACTATTTCATGAAATTTTGGGGACAAGTGAATTTCCTTATACACGGGTTTCACAATGAATCTTAGGAACAAGTGCACAACCTGTATAAAAGGCCTTCTCAAGCAAAGTGCACTGTGTTTCCCTAACAGGAACCCGTTGGGAGAAACATATCCAGTTTCACAGTGCTTTCCTACTGTTTCTCTGAAAGTTGCAACACCTTAATTGTTTGTGGATATTGGCCTTCCAGGGAAAGCAAAGCAGTGTTACTGAGAAACACTGCAAAGAAGCAGTAACAACTTACAAAATGCAGGGATGTGCACAGGTTCAGGATCTATGTAAGAGGGAACACAAACCAGTGTGCAAGTATTGCAGGAAGTTTTGTGCAGAAGTGAATTTCTTTATACACGGGTTTCCCAGTAAAACTTAGGAACAAGTGCACTACCTGTATAAAAGGACTTCTCAAGCAAAGTGCACTGTCTTTCCCCAACAGCATCTAAATGGGAGAGACTTATATCCAGTTCCACAGTGCTTCTCTACTGTTTCTGTTAAAGTTGCAACACATTGGCTGATGAGGGATATTTGTCTTGCAGGGAAAGCAAAGCGGGGTTACTGGTAAACACTGCAAAGAAACAGTTACAAAATACAAAATGCAAGGTGGTGCACAGTTTCAGGATCTATGTAACAAGAAACACAAACCAGTGTGCAAGTATTTCAGGAAGTTTTCTACAGAAGTGAATTTCTTTATACAGAGGTTTCTGCATAAATCTCAGGAACAAGTGCACCACCTGTATAAAAGGCTTTCTCAAGGAAAGTGCATTGTGTTTCCCCAAGAGGATCCAGTTGGGACAAACTTATATCGACTTCCACAATGCTTCCCTACTCTTTCTTTTAAACTTTCATCACATTTACTGTTTTTGGATAAAGGCATTTCAGGGAAAGGAAAGCAGTGTCACTGGGAAACACTGCAAAGAAGCAGTTACAATTCACAAAATGAAAGGCTGTGCACAGTTCCAGGATCTATGTAACAGGGAACACAAACCAGTGTGCAAGTATTTCACGAACTTTTGTGCAGAAGTGAATTTCGTTATACATGGGTTAACCAACGAATCCTAGGAACAAGTGCACTACCTGTATAAAAGACCTTCTCAAGCAAAGTGCACTGTGTTTCCCTAATAGGATCTCATTGGGAGAATCTTATATCCAGTTTAACAGTCCTTCCCTAGTGTTTCTGTTAAAGTTGCAGCACATTCACTGTATGTGGATATTGGCCTTTCAGGGAAAGCAAAGCACTGTTACTGAGAAACACTGAAAAGAAGCAGTTACAACTTACAAAATGCAGGGCTATGCTCAGTTTCAGGACCTATGTAACAGGAACACAAACAAGTGTGCAAGTGTTTCAGGAAGTTTTGTGTTGTAATGAGAGTACATTCATACCAGGGTTTCCCAGTAGGTCTTAGGCACTAGTGCACCACCCACACAAGAGGCCTTCTCAAGCAAAGTGCACTATGTTTCCCTAAGAGGATGTCGTTGGGAGAAATGTAAATCCAGTTCCACAGTGCTTCCCTACTGTTCCTGTGAAAGTTGCAACACATTCGCTGTTCACACATATAGGCCTTTCAGGGAAAGCAAAGCAGTGTTACTGAGAAACACTGAAAAGAAGGACTTAGAACTTTCAAAATGCAGGACTGTGTAGAGTTTCAGGATCTATGTAAAAGGGAACAGAAACCAGTGTGCAAGTATTTCCAGAAGTTTGTGCAGCACTCTAATTCTTCGTGCACCGTTTTCCCAGTAAATCCTAGGCACAAGTGCTCCACCCGAATAAAATTCCTTCTCAAGCAGAGTACGCTGTGTTTGCCTAACAGGATCTCGTTGGGAGAAACTTTAATCCGGTTCCACAGTGCTTCCATACTGTTTCTGTTAATGTTGCAACACATTAGCTGTTGGGGAATATAGGGCTTTCAGGGAAACAAAGAAGTGTTACTGAGAAAACCTGAAAAGAAGCAGTTACAAAATGCAGGGCTGTGCACAGTTTCAGGGTCTATGTAATAGGGAAGAGAAACCAGTGTCCAAGTATTTCAGGAAGTTTTGGGCAGCAGTGAATTTATTCATACTGATGTTTCTCAGTGAATCTTAGGCACAAGTGCACAACCCGTATAAAAGGCCTTCTCAACCAAATTGTCCTGTGTTTCCCTCAGAGGATCTCATTGGGAGAATCTGAAAAACAGTTCCACAGAGCTTCCCTACTGTTTCAATTAAAGTTGCAACACATTCGCTCTTGGGGCACATAAGCCTTTCAGGGAAAGCAAAGCAGTGTTACTGAGAAAAACTGAAAAGAGCAGGTACAAATTACAAAATGCAGGGCTCTGCACAATTTCAGTATTTACTTTCAACTTTAACAGAAAACTTCCTGAAATACTTGAACACTTTCTTGTGTTCCATTTTACGTGGATCCTGCAACTGTGCACAGCCCTGCAATTTGTAAGCTGTAAATCCTTCTTTGCTGTGTTTCTCAGGGACACTGCTTTGCTTTTCCTGAAAGACGAATACCCTCAAATGGTCAATGTGTTGTAACTTTAACAGAAACACTAGGAAAGCACGGTGGAACTGGACTTACGTTTCTCCAATGAGATCCTGTTAGGGAAACACAGTGCACTTTGCTTGAGAAAGCCTTTCATACGGGTTGTACACTAGTGCCTAAGATTTACTGAGAGACCCATGTATGAACGTACTCATTACAGCACAAAATTTCCTGAAACACTTGCACACCGGTTTGTGTTCCCTGTTACATAAGTCATGAAAATGAGCACTGCCCCGCACTTCGTAAGTTGTAACTGCTTCTCTTCAGTGTTTCTCAGTAACACTGCTTCGCTTTCCCTGAAAGGCCTATATGCACAAACAGCGAATGTGTTGAAACTTTAACAGAAACAATGGGGAAGCACTATGGAACTGGATTTATGTTTCTCCCAACGAGATCATGTGAGAGAAACACATTGCTCTTTGCTTGAGAAGGCCTGTTATACGGGTGGTGCACTTGCCCCTAAGGTTTCCTGGGAAACCCATGTATGAAGAAATTCACTGCTGCAGAAAACTTCCTCAAATACTTGCAGTCTGGATTTTGTGCCCTGTTACTTAGATCCTCAAACTGTGCACAACCCTGAATTTTGCAAGTTGCAACTGCTTCTTTTCAGTGTTTCTACGTAGCACTGCTTTGCTTGCCCTGAAAGACCTGTAGCCCTGAACAGCGAATGTGTTGCCACTTTCACAGTAACTAGCTAAAAGTAACCAGTACTGGTTAGTAGCTGTACTACTACCAGTGAGTAGTAGTTGCTATCAAGTAGGAACCCGTTAGTTACCAGGAACTAGTAACTATTTCATTGTAAGCAGTGTTACTTTGTAGCAGTCCTAGTCTCGGTAGTAGTGCTCACCAGTACTAGTCGCTAGTAACTATTAACTAGTTAGCAGCAGTAATGGGTAACCAGTAACTTGTAACCGTTAACCAGTGAAGAGTAAATGGTAGCAAGCAACCAGTAACTAGTAACTACTAAACTAGTGACCAGCAACGAGTCACCCGGTTACTATTTACTAGTTACCCGTTATAGATTACCAGTGACCAGTTACAGGTTACCAGTTACCAGTTACAAGATACTGGTTACAGGTTACTGGTTACAAGTTACTAGTTAGTAGCTACTGATTACAGGTTACTCGTTACTAGTTATCAGTAACCACTGCTGTGCTTGCCATGAAAGGTCTATATCCCCGAAGAGCGAATGTGTTCCAACTTTAACAAAAACAGTAGGGAAGCACTGTGTAACTGGATTTCAGTTTCTCCCAATGAGATCCTTTGAGGGAAACACATCACTCTTTGCTTGAGAAGGCCTCTCATACGTGTGGTGACCTTGTCCCTAAGGTTTTCTGGGAAAACCACGTATGAAGAAATTCACTGCTTCACAAAACTTCCTAAAATACTTGCCGCCCTATTTTTGTGCCCTGTTACTTAGATTCTGAAACTGTGCACAGTCCTGCATTGTTTTAGTTGCAACTGCTTCTTTTCAGTGTTTCCAAGTAACACTGCTTTGCTTGCCTTGAAAGACCTATAGCCCTGAACAGCGAATTGTTGCCACTTTCACAGTTACTAGCTAGGAGTAACCAGTACTAGTTAGTAGCTGTACTACTACCAGTTAGTAGTAGTTGCTAGTAAGTAGGAACCCGTTAGTTACTAGCAACTAGTAACTAGTTTGTTGTAAGCAGTGTTAATTAGTAGCAGTACTAGTCTAGGTAGTAGTGCTCACCAGTACTAGTCTCTAGTACCTATTAACTAGTTAGTAGCAGTAATTGGTAACCAATAACCAGTAACCTGTAACCAGTAACCAGTGAAGAGTAAATGATAGCAAGCAACTAGTAACTGGTAACTGGTAAACTAGTAACCAGCAACCAGTCACCCAGTTACTATTTACTAGTTAGTGGTTATAGATTACCAGTGACCAGTTACAGGTTACAGGTTACCAGTTACCAGATACTGGTTACAGGTTACTGGTTACAGGTTTCCAGTTACAAGTTACTAGTTACTAGATACTGGTTACAGGTTACGCTTTACTAGCTATTGGTAACCACTGCTTTGCTTGCCATGAAAAGCCTATATCCTTGAAGAGCGAATGTGTTGTAACTTTAACAGAGAGAGTAGGGAAGCACTGTGGAACTGGATTTCAGTTTCTCCCAATGATATCATGCTAGGGAAACACAGTGCACCTTGCTTGAGAAGGCCTGTTATTCGGGTGGTGCACTTGCCCCTAAGGTTTCCTGGGAAACCTGTCTATGAAGAAATTCACTGCTCCACAAAATTTCCTCAAATACTTGCAGTCTGGTTTTTGTGCCCTGTTACTTAGATCCTGAAACTGTGCACAACCCTGCATTTTGTAAGTTGCAACTGCTTCTTTTCAGTGCTTCTAAGTAACACTGCTTTGATTGCCCTGAGGGACCTATAGCCCCGAACAACGAATGTGTTGCCACTTTCACAGTAACTAGCTAGCAGTAACCAGTTCTATGTAGTAGCTGTACTACTACCAGTTAGTAGTAGTTGCTAGGAAGTACAAACCATTTAGTAACAAGCAAGTAGTAACTAGTTCATTGTAAGCAGTGTTAGTAGTAGTACTAGTCTAGGTAGTAGTGCTCACAAGTACTAGTTGCTAGTAACTATGAAGTAGTTAGTAGCAGTAATGGGTAACCGGTAACCAGTAACCTGTAAGCGGTAACCAGTGAACAGTAAATGGCAGCAAGCAACCAGTAAACTAGTAACTAGTCAACTACTGAGCAGGAAGCAGTCACCCAGTTACTATTTACTAGTTACCGGATATAATTTACCAGTGACCAGTTAGAGGTTACAGGTTACCGAGTACCAGATACTCGATACAGGTTAATTGTTACACGTTACCGGTTACTGGTTACAAGTTACTAGTTACTAGATACTGGTTACAGGTTACTCGTTACTAGTTATCGGTAACCACTGCTTTGCTTGCCAAGAAAGGCCTATGTCAGACAATAGCGAATGCTTTCCAACTTTAGAAAAAACTGTAGGGAAGCACTGGGGAACTGGACGTAAGTTTCTACCCAAGAGATCCTGTTAGAGAATCACAGTGCACTTTCTTGAGAAAGTCTTTTGTACGGGTTGTGCACTTGTGCCTAATACATACTGGGGTAGGCGTGTATCAAAGTGCTTGTTACAGCATTAAACTTCCTGAAACACTTACACACTGGTTTGTGTTCCCTGTTATATAGAAACTGAAACTGCACAGCACTGCATTTTGCAGGTGGTAACAGCTTCGTTTCAGTGTTTCTGAGTAACACTGCTTTCCTTGCCCAGTAAGGCCTATGTGCGAGAAGTGCGAATGTGTTGCAACTTTAACAGAAACAGTAGGGAAGCACTGTGGAACTGGATTTAAGTTTCCCCTGATGAGATCCTTTCAGGCAAACACAGTGCACTTTGCTTGACAAGGACTTTCATAGGGGTGGTGCACTTGTGCCTAAGGCTGAAATGGAAACGTGTGTGTGAATGGACACCTTACAGCACTAAAATTCCTGAAACACTTGCACACTGGTTTGTGTTCCCTTGTATAAAGGTCCTGAAACTGAGCACAGCTCTGCATTTTGTAAGATGTAACTGCTTTTCAGTGTTTCTCAGTAACACTGCTTTGCTTGTCCTGTAAAGCCTAAGTGTGTGAAGCATGAATGTGCTGCAACTTTAAGAGAAACAGTAATGAAGCACTGTGGAACTGGATATATGCTTCTCCCAACGAGATCCTCTTAGGGAACCACAGTGCCCTTTGCTTGACAAGGCCTTTCTTAGGGGTGGTGCACATGTGCCTAAGGCTGAAAGGGAAACATGTGTGTGAAAGGACTCCTTAGAGCACAAAACTTGCTGAACAACTTGCACACTGGTTTGTGTTCCCTGTTACATAGGTCCGGAAACTGAGAACAGCCCTACATTTTGTAAGATGTAACTGCTTCTTTTCATGCTTTCTCAGTAACACTGGTTTGCTTGCCCTGCAAGGCCTATGTGCATGAAGTGCGAATGTGCTGCAACTTTAACAGAAAGAGTAGGGAATTACTGTGTAACTGGATTTAACTTTCCCCCACGAGAATCTCAGGGAAACACAGTGCACTTTGCTTGACAAGAACTTTCATAGGGGTCCTGCACTTGTGCCTTGTGCTGAATGGAAAACGCATGTGTGAATGGACTGGTTACAGCACAAAACTCCTTGAAACACTTGCACACTGGTTTGTGTTCCCTGTTACATAGGTCCTGAAACTGAGCACAGCCCTGCATTTTGTAAGTTGTAACTGCTTCTTTTCAGTGTTTCTCAATAACACTGCTTTGCTTGCCCTGTAAGGCCTACATGCCCAAAGGGCGAATGTGCTGCCAGTTTAAGGGAAAGCATAGGGCAGCACTGTGGAGTTGGATTGAAGTTTCTCCCAAGGAGATCCTCTTATGTAAACACAGTGCACTTTGCTTGACTAGGCCTTTCATAGGGGTGGTGCTCCTGTGCCTGAGGCTGAAAGGGAAACCTAATTTTCAATGCACTGGTTACAGCACAAAATTTCCTGAAACACTTGCACACAAGTTTGTTCCCTGTTACCTGGGTCCTGAAAGTGAGCAGAGCCCTGCATTTTGTAAGTTGTAACTGCTTCTTTTCAGTGTTTCTCAGTAACATTGTTTTGCTCGGCCTGCAAAGCCTCTGTGAGTGAAGTGCGAATGTGCTGCCACTTTAACAGAAGGAGTAGGGAAGCACTGTGAAACTGGATTTAAGTTTCTCCAAGAGATCCTGTTAGGGAAAAAAGGTGTCCTTTCTTTGCGAAATCCTTTGGTAATTGTGCTGTACAAGTGCCTAAGACCTACTGGGCAACTCTAGTATGAATGTACTCATTACAGCACAAAACTTCCTGAAACACTTGCACACTGGTTTGTGTTCCCTTTTACTTAGGTCCGGAAACTGAGCACAATGCTGCATTTTGTGAGTTGTAACTGCATCTTTTCAGTGTTTCTCAGTAACACTGCTTTGCATGCCCTGAAAGGCCTAGAGGCCTGATCAGCGAATGTGGTGCAGCTCTGCGAGAAACAGTAGGGCAACACTGGGGAACTGGATTTAAGTTTCTCCAAGAGAGACCCATTAGGGAAACACGGTTCCCTTTGCGGAAGAAAGCCGGTTGAATCGGTGGTGCACTAGTTGTAGCTGATTCTCTTCAGTGTTTCTCTGTAACATTGCGTTGGTTGCCTTGTAAGGCTTATGTTCGCGAAGTGCGAAAGTGTGGCAATTTTAATAGAAACAGTAGGGAAGCACTGTGGAACTGGATTTAAGTTTCACACAACGAGATCCTCTTAGGGAAACTCACAGCACTTGGCTTGACAAGGTCTATCATAGCGTTGGTGCAATTGTCGTAAGGCTAAAGGGGACACGCCTGTGTGAATGTACTCCTTACAGCATAAAACTTCCCGAAACACTTGAACAATGGTTTTCGTTACCTGTTACATAGGTCCTGAAAGTCAGCATAGTCCTGCATTTTGTAAGTTATAATTGCTTCCTCTCAGCGTTTCTCCGTAATACTGCTTTAGTTGCCCTGTAAGTCCTATGTGCGCGATGTGCGAAAGTGCGGCAACTTTAACAGAAAAACTAGGGAAGCACTGTGGAACTGGATTTAAGTTTCTCCCTACGATATCCTCTTAGGGAAACACAGAGCACTTGGTTTCAGACGGCCTTTTAGAGGGGTGGTGCACTTGTGCCTAAGGCTGAAAGGGAAACGCGTGTGTCAGTGTACTTGTTACAGCACAAAACTTCCTGAAACACTTGACACTGGTTTGTGTTCCCTGTTTCATAGGTCCTGAAAGTGAGCATAGCCCTGCATTTTGTAAGTGGTAACTGCTTCTTTTCAGTGTTTGTCCGTAGCACTGCTTTGCTTGCCCTGCCAGGCCTATGTGCTCGCAGTGTGAAAGTGCGGCAACTTTAACAGAAACACTAGGGAAGCTCTGTGAAACTGGATTTAATTTCTCCCAAAGAGATCACCTTAGGGAAACACAGAGCACTTGGCTAGACATGGCCTTTCATAGGGGTGATGCACTTCTGCCTAAGGCTGAAAGGGAAATACATATGTGAATGTACTCCTCATAGCACAAATTTCCTGAAACACTTGCACACTGTTTAGTGCGGCATGTTACATAGGTCCTGAAAATGAGCACAGCTCTGCATTTTGTAAGTTGTAATTGTTTCTTTTCAGTGTTTATCAATAACACTGCTTTGCTTGACCTGTAAGGCCTATGTGTTAGAAGTGAGAAAGTGCCGCAAACTTAACAGAAAGTGTAGGGAAGCACTGGTTTTATCTTTCTCCCAAGGAGATCATACTAGGGAAACACAGAGCAGTTAGCATGACAGGTCCTTTCATAGGGGTGATGAACTTTTGAATAATGCTTAAAGGGAAACTCGTGTGTGAATGTGCTCTTTACAACACAAAACGTCCTGAAACACTTGCACACTGGTTTATGTTTCCTGTTACATAGGTCCTGAAACACAGCACAGCCCTACATTTTGTAAATTGTTACTGCTTATTTCCTGGGTTTCTCCGAAACACTGCTTTCCTTGTGCTGTAAGGCCTATGTGCACGATGTGTGAAAGTGCGGCAACATTAACAGTAAGAGTGGGGAAGCACTGTGGAACTGGATTTAAGTTTTTCCCAAGGAGATCATTTTAGGGAAACACAGAGCACTTGGCTTGACAAGGCCTTTCCTAGGGGTGGTGCATTTGTGCATAAGGCTGAAAGGGAAATGCATGTGTGAATGGACCCCTTACAGCAGAAAACTTCCTGAAGCACGTTGCACTTGTTTGTGTTCCCTGTTACATAGGTCCTGAAACTGAGCACAGCCCCGCATTTTGTAAGCTGTAACTGCTTCTTTTCACTGTTTCTCCGTAACGCTGCTTTGCTTTCCCTGCGAAACCTATGTGCGCAAAGTGCGGAAGTGCAGCAACATTCAGAGAAACAGTAGGGAAGCACTGTGGAACTGGATATAAGGTTTGCCCAATGAGATCCTCCTAGGGAAACACAGAGAAGTTGGCATGACAGGTCTTTTCATAGGGGTGATGCACTTTTGAGTAAGGCTGAAAGGGAAACTCGTGTGTGAATGTGCTCGTTACAACACAAAACTTCCTGAAACACTTGCACACTGGTTTGCGTTCCCTGTTACATAGGTCCTGTAACTCAGCACAGCCCT
>PVLD010028393.1:0-19456 GCA_004027595.1 Dinomys branickii
ATGACTGTTATGGTTGATACATCGTGTCAACTGGGGAGTCTAGAGGTTTGGCTGAGTGGCTCAGCAGGAAGCCAGGGTGCTTACTTTGTATACATCCGGAGCCTGTGGAAGAGGAGAGCATGGAGATTGTGTGAGAGCTACATGCCTCCTGGTCGGGGTAGCTGGTTTGCAATGTAAGGAAGATAGAAAGAGGCTGCTTGCCAGCCCTTTCTCCCTTTGGTGCTTGTTTTTGCTGTGCTCTGCTGCCATGAACGTTTGCCCTCTGTGCCACTCTGCCTCAGAACCAGCCAAGTATGGACTGAAACCTCCACAGACTGTAAGCTAAATAAACCTTCCCTTACTTCATTTTGGGTGTTGGGTATTTTGTCTCAGCAACGAGAAAAGCAACCAAGACAATGACCATCACAGATTTTTATGTGTACATGTTATGGACGGAGTCCAGCAAACTTATGCATGCTAAAACTGAAGTGCTGCATAGAAAGTCCCAAGGAAACAAGGGTTAAAGCTCAGATAGCAGGGAAACCCACACTGCCTTTTATAGAAGTCTATCATTTCACCCCTATTCTGCAGGGTTTTGCTGTAAGCGCTTTCTGCTGGTGTCTTTCCAGCTGGGGGCCACCTAAAGGGAAGTCTTCCTTGGTGCCAAGGAAGCCTCAAGGTGAAGTTCATTTCTTTTTCTATACAGGCCAAGATGGGGCTAATCACCAAGGTGTGTTTGTTGCATCACAACAACCTTGACGAGTTATCTGAGATTGAACCCAATCTTTGAATATGATGTTTTATTCATACTACCCAAACTGATACAGTACAAGGAAAATGTTAAGACATTATATATGGATTTAAAACTGACAAATATACCTTGGAGAATACAAATAATTCTGTAATTTCTTATATGTATTCAAATGTGTTGGAAAACAAGCAGTAAAAAAAAAGTGTTCCTTCACATTCCTTCAGTTCTTTCCAAATCAAGGTCAGGCTTGTCTTTCGGGGCTGTCTACCTCACCATGCCCTTGTTCCATTTATCCTTGGAAATTATATGTCTACCTCTGCTCCATGGACACTGACCCAATCACTCTTCCTACAGTAAGCGAAAACATAGCTACAAACGCATTTTCCTTTCAAAACTGTGCTCTTGATTCAGATTTAATATGTTTCAGCCTGAACCAATACCTATGGGTTTAAGATAGAAAACTTTGAAGAATCTGCTAGATTTAGACACCGGGTGAAAGAGTATCTGTTCTTGGCAATGCAGATGCTGTTTGTCTTTTCGCCATTGGTTCAGCCATGTGTCACCTCTCAGAAAATTTCTGCCGTTCTACTTTTTGTCCTCGTTTCCACTGTGACAAATAGGAGCTGTGTGCCTCTCCATCACAACAGAAACAGAGCAGTGTTTCTCACCTGAGTGGGATAAAATTCCATGTCTGCAATGTGTATTCCCAGTACTGGATGTTAGCATTATCACACACAGAGAAACACATAGGTAAATATATTATTTTTCACATTTATACTTATGCAATAACTTGATAAATTATATATGGGTAAACAGCGACAGTGGTACTTAATACTTAAATTGGTATCACCGTGCTGTAATCAGTATCACAGGAATGTGTTGTCTTTCTCTTTCTATCTCATCCTCCACGGTACTCAGACTTCTCATATTGTGACATCACATGTCAGCTTTCTGACGAAATGTACTGAGATAAATGATGGAGCAAAGGGCCATTAGATTTAATTTTGTTACTGAAAAAGCACACGATTTAAACTTCCTCACCTTTCATTTTTGAATTTTTAATTTAAAGTTATGGGACCCTGCTGAAATTCCATTTTGTGAACATGCAGATAAAGACTACGATTGCTTAGCTGGTGCCAAACCCCAAAGCCTGGATAGACAGGGGCAAAGTATGCGTACTACAGCCCCTGCACCCTTGGATGAAATGTTTTTGCTAGGTAAATCCCATGCTTCAGGTCCTACGCATTTACCTCACACATCTGTGATTATCACATGACTGTACTGCACAGTGTGGCTCTGTGCTTCTGTCATTACAGGACGCCATCATTCCTATCCTTTATTATTCCATTACTGCCAGGCATATTCCATGCATTTTCTTCAGAACCCTAGGGACTTGTGGGAAATCCTGGTACACTTACATATGCAGGATACTGGTATGTATTGCAGACTGAATTAATACCCAAGGTATAGTGCCTATTTCTTGTATAAGAGAAACGTACACAATATGTACATATATCACTAAAAAATGGAGATAAAAATAGGTGAAAAATATAAGAGATCCCATTTGTTGATTCTCAGTGTGTATGAAATGATTTTGCAACATCAAATCACCAAAAGAGTGAAAAGGAAACTCATAAATTTAGCCCAGTGTCCTGAAGTTCTGGATCATTTTTGCTGTTTATGTAAAAAAAAAAAAAAAGCACTGTAGGGGGATAAGAAATCCAAGAACAAAGAACATATATCTATTATACATTTCAAATGTCTTCCAAAGATGAACATTTACATTTTGTACTACAAATACATGCTAGTAAATAATAAATCCTTTAAAATAGCTTTTGCTTTGGTGACTTACATTATCATCCACACGCCTACACAGACAGGCCATGAAAACTGGTGAGTACACTGACGCGTCTGTGTGGGCCCTTCCAGAGAAACTGACACATGAGTTAGAAATCCAGGTGGGAAACAACGGCCATGAGAACAGCAGGCGTCACCTATGGAACCTGAGCACTGGTGGGTCAAAGTGTGAGGGAAACATTTTGGCATACTCGAATTTTCTTAATCAGGTGTGATTTTTAATAGTAAGAATACAGACACATAGACTACATATTTCTGTGTGATATATTGAAAAACACAAAATGAATACACTTTAGGATACAGCCATCCTTGAGTATGTTTTCTGGAAACTATATTAACACCAATTTTTTATATTACTTCTACTGGTCTCTACATGAATAAATTTCAAAATATTTTCAAAATAGTCTTACATATGTAGCATTTCCATTCATTGATTTCTTTCACTTATTTCACAATACCCACGAATGCTTTTCCACATCCCATACTTAGGGATTTGCCACAATATGACACTGTTCTGAAGGACAGTATCTCAACTGAATTTTTTCTCACTTTTCTTTTATGCACTATTACTCCTCAGTTTGAGGGGAATTTGCTATTTTTAAAATGAAAATCTTGCAGCAAATCTTTTCCACATTGCTTATATACAAAGAAGTTTTCTCATATATGCACTATTTCCTACATTTGACGGCATTTTTTTTTTGCACTGAATGCTTCTCTCTATTGTTAAAAGGCATAAGGTTACATCCTGGTGTGAATTTTTCCGTATTTGTGACTCTCACACCGGTGGTGAAAAGATTTTGCACACTCTTTATATGCACAAGTGTTCTCCACATTTTGAGTTCTTTTATGATGTTGACAGTGACTTTGTCTGCTGAATGCTTTTCCATATTGCATGAGTACAAAGATTTCTCCCCAGTGTGAATTCTTTCATGTACTACAAGTTTACCATTTCAACAGAATGCTTTCCCACATTGCTTACATGCATAGTTTCTTCACATTGTGAGATCTTTCATGCTGTTGACAATGAATGAGTGTTCTGAATGGTTGCCCACATTGCTTACAGGTGTAGGGTTTCTCCCCAGTGTGAATTCCTTCATGTACTGCAAGCTCACAATTTTGTTTGAATGCTTTCCCACATTGCTTACATGCATAGGGTTTGTCACCAGTGTGAATTCTTTCATGTACTACAAGGTGAAAATTTTGTTTGAATGCTTTCCCACATTGCTTACATGCATAGGGTTTGTCACCAGTGTGAATTCTTTCATGTACTACAAGGTGACAATTTTGGCTGAATGCTTTTCCACATTGCTTACATGCATAGGGTTTCTCCTGAGTGTGAATTCTTTCATGTACTACAAGGTGATAGTTTACCTTGAATGCTTTCCCACATTGCTTACATATATAGGGTTTCTCCCCAGTGTGAATTCTTTCATGCGCTATAAGGTGACAATTTTGTTTGAATGCTTTCCCACATTGCTTACATATGTAGGGTTTCTCCTGAGTGTGAATTCTTTCATGTACTGCAAGGTGATAGTTTTGCTTGAATGTTCTCCCACATTGCTTACATGCATAGGGTTCCTCCCCAGTGTGAATTCTTTCATGCACTACAAGGTTATAATTTTGGTGGAATGCTTTCCCACATTGTGTACATACATATTTTTTCTCTCCCGTGTGAGATATTCTTTGTGTAGAAAATAAGGACTTCTGAGAAAATCCTCTGCATCGGACACGTACATAACATATTTCACCAGTGTGAATTTTTCTACCTTTTGGGTAGGAATTACTAACTGATGCTTTTACACATTTCTTACTTACATTGAGTTTCTCTTCAGCATGTCTTCTTTCAAAATTTTGGGTAAGGTCAAAAGAAGTGAATCTATTCTCCCAGGGTTGGTACACATGTGGACTCCCAAAATGCTGATTATTTTCATGGGATTGAACACCCATTGGTGTTGTGGGGGCCTTCATACTTTTCTTACTGACAAACGTTTTCTGCCCAGTGTGAGTCTGTTCACTAAGTTCAGAGTTCGCCTCCTCCCACTGCCCATATTGACAGGGTTTCTCTCCACTCTTTCTCATTTCATGCTTCTGAATGGACTGGGGAACACTGCAGTTACTGCCATGTTCCTTACATTTATATAGCTTCTCTTCAAATCTCAAAGAATTCTCTGTGTCATATCTAGAAAGAAAAGAACAATATTAATCACAATGAAAATGTCTCAATATTAACAATTGCCATTTATGATGACAAGTCTTTTTTGATGCCTCCTAAGAAATTTTGATGACGAATTGACATATTCTCCCGGAGGTCACATTCAAATATACTATTCATTCAAAAAAGGACGGTTTTCTCTTTTTTTTAGGATATATGAGATATATTTTTAAAATAAATATTCTCTAGTTAAAACAAGCATGCTTCAAATACAAAATATTACACAAAAATCTAGTAATTGACAAATTACCAATTTGTTAACCTTAGAAAAAGTACTAAGTTATTTTGTTACTCTTAAAAAAGACATTTTTGTTATGCAAGCTTATTTCCAAGTTACCAAAATTACAAAATTTTTTTTTTAAAAACGCCCGTGACCGCTTCAACTTATTTTCTATGACATGACAAAAACAAAGTATGTTTGAAATGTTTTGCGTATTTAATTTATGTAAATAAGTTTTATATCAATAATGGGCCAACACATACATTGAATACTCTCTTAGTAGAAACTGGAAACATTAACGATAATACAGCATGAATCTTACAATACCTCTCGATTTACATACAGTAAAATAGTCAATCCTACTAGGCTAGTGAAATTTAAAAGAATATGGTTAGTCGCACTCTCCTGGTATTACTGAATATGCTAATACTCCCATCAAATGAGTAGCAATTCCATTATATCATATTTTTCTCTGAATTCCTTCTCTGCAGGTTGGCATAGCCCTGTGTGGAATATGGGGAAGTGGCCTCGAGCCTGTTGGTCTTGTGCTGTTGGTTCGCTCTTCCCAACCTTTGGTAGGTTGTAAAGCCTAGCAGGATCTCTACTAACATGTTCAACCTTTTCCTTTAAGTTTTCCAATCTTCTTTGCTTTTCTGCCTTTTTTGCTTCCGCCGCCTGTCTATCTAGAATTTTCAATTCAAGTTTACATAAATCTCTTTCTTGAAACCTGGTAATTTCATCAGCAAAATTTTTCCCTTTTTCTGCCTTTTCCCTTATCTCCTTTGCAAGCCTGAGAAATTCTTCCTGTCCTTCTGGGTTTAAGTTTCGAGTAGCAATTTTAGTTTCAGCTGGTGTTGGTGCTCTTTCTGTAGCTTTTTCTCTTTCTCTTCCTCTTAAGTTAGAAGCATATTTCATGACAGTTCTATATGTTTGTTTTTCCCAGGCTTCAATTGCCAACTTCTGTTTTGTTCTTTCTTCATCGTTTTGCTTTTCATTACCTTCTGGTTTATTATGAAAAAGGCACAGGAACGTTGTCTGCCTTCTCTTTTAACTTGAAAATTTCCTGCTTCTTTTCAGTTTTCCAATCCTGAACTGATGGTGTTTATCTTTCTTCTGGAGCCTGAAATTTTTGATAGCATTTCTCATCCTGCTAAACCTCATCCTGCATTCTTCCTGGAAGATGCTCTAAAACTTCTCTCACAAGTGCAGTCTTCCCTTTATGGTTGTTTCTCACCTTTACAAAGTACTGCTGGTCATAATTATCCCAGCCACCTGCTTCCCTCCTGTTTGCTGAAGGAACTTTTCAAAATCTACCATGGCTTCCGGAGGAGTACTTGGTGTCCCCTTGTCTACAGGAGCTTTGCTTGAGATTGCTCTGAAAGCGTTCTCTGTGTCTGAGTGACCCAAAGCCCATGTGTCAATTTTTCGGGATATGGCGCTCAGTTCATTATTTGTTTTCTTTTATAAGCTCATAGAATATCAATCTCTGCTCTTCTTAAAAGTGTTAATCGCAGTTTCAATTACTTCCCTTATTTCTTTGAGTTTTTCAACAAAATGAAGTGTAGGCTTCACATCTTTTAACTCAAGATGAACTTTCTTTACATTGTTCTATATTTTCGCCAATTGTTGCTGGATTTTTGCCCCTTCCATTTTCCTGCTGTTAATTAATTTACTTGACAGTCCTTCCAGCATGCTATGCTCAAGCCTGAAGTCATTTTTTTGGTTGTAGGAATGACTGTGTTTATCTTCTCTATAGTAATAACTTGATTTTTAAATATTTTTGCTGTGCATATGAATCCCACTTTCTTTGTTCCACTAACTTTCCACTTCCAGTTTTGAAGTTGTAAAGGATGAATTCCACCTGAGGTACTAAAGCAGCCATCATTCTGTTTAAAGTGCACAATTCAGTGGTTTCCATTATATTCACAGTATTGTTCAAGTATCACCATTATCTGTAGCGGCCCCAGTGCTGCTCCCGCACTGCCCCTGCCACTGCCTGGGCCACTGCCCCGGCCACCACCACCATCCTCAGGGCGGCCGCCTTTCCACACTGAGTTGCTGAGGCTGCTGAGACCAGGAGGGTCTGGCTCCAGTGGGAGAAACTCTGCTTAGTGATTGTGGTGCAGGGTCGCCCAGGGTGCAGGGCTGCCCAGGGTACCAGACCTGGCCAAAGCCAAAAAAAGATGGTTTTCATTGGAGATATTTAAATTGGTATATGATTCCAAGGCATGATATCAAGTTTCATTTTAGGTGATGGGCCGTTTGTGTACCAAATAGTGATCATTTTTGAGGTCTCCTCCCCAACATGCTCTCCATTCTCCATTTAACCTGATCATTTTTCCCACCTCCAAACAGATATGCATCACCTCTCATTCCTTGTGCTCCCTAAATAGACTTTCAGTTTCCATTTAAGAGAAAACCTGTCATATTTTCATTTCTGTGTCTAACTTACTTCACTTATCATTATGGGATGAAATCCCAACTATTTGTTATTTTGATAAATGATACCATTCTTCTTTATGTAGCATATTTTACAGTAAGCAGAGTTAAACATAGGTTTTAGCACAGAATTAAATTGGCAGATTGATTACTTCTTAATTTGGGAGAGATTCTTACTGTCTACTAACTCGCTCAGGCTGAATTTCAAGGTGTCGTCCTGCCGACTCAGATTCCCAGAGTGCTGCGACGACAAGAATGTCCTACAATGCTGAGTGGAACCCAGATACTCTTCCAGGCACCCTGTGATGGACATCCGGGTCTTTCCACAGCTTAGCTACTGTGCATTGTCACCAGAATTTAGATATTGTGAATACCCATTCGTGTCCTTCTTTGATCAACATACTGTTGGATCACTGAAATTTGGTGATTTTATGTCAATTCAGAATACATCAAGACAATCACCAAGCATAGTGGCATATAAATAATCTCAAAACACTGGAGGCTGATGTTGGAGGACTGCTCTGAGTTCAAGGCCATGTTGGGATACAGAGTTAAGTTCAAGAGGCCAACCTGAGCAACAGTGTAAGACCCTAGCTCACAAAGCAAAAAAAAAAGGAAGAATGTACCCATGCAGGTATACCTGGGTGTAATGGAAACATTTATTTTTTGCTTATGAGATCTCTGCATATTATTACTATTTCTATTTCATATTCCCACCAGAAATGTATAAAGGTGACTTCAGAGATTTTGAAACATGAACATCTCAATATTCTGAACGATGGTCTCAAAATCCTCATTGTGACAACACTAGCATTCATTTGCATTTAAATATTGCTTCCATGTGAGAAATGTTCTACATAATGAATGTCTCTTATTCAGATTATATATATTATTTATATACACACTTGGATGTTTTGAAATGGATTTGTCAAAATTCAGTTTTACTCATTCCATATAAACCCATGTATAATAATGCAAAGCGATCTCACACATTTTCCATGATATGGATCATCAAGAAACTTTTATAATGATATAGCACGTAGTGTTATTTGTGGCATGATATGAATACTGCATGTTTCCTATAATCAAACATACTTCTGTGGATTGACAGATATTACAAAGTCCACCTCAGTGCATCTTGGCATAGTTTTGTAAGTGAAAATTACCTCAGATTCCTTGAGCAAATTTTGTCCTCTTCTTCAATTTGCTGGTTATCCCATGTTCTTCCTTTATTGTACACACAGAAAAATAAAAGCCATTATTAGCTTATATAAAAATTTATACGTTTCAGTTATAATCATAGTATAATGTATCCAGGTCTGAGATAATACTTCAAAATTTATAGCATTCAGTCTCATTAAGCTACATCAGTGAGCTATTCTTAATGCTCTATGGGTGTATAACTAAGAAAATGATGTCATCCTTACGTATAGCATTCACATTCATGAATATTTCCCACATCACATCTCTGTAGAGCTTCTTTTGGCATGGATTCAGCAAAGCCCACTCTGCTGAGGTGAAGTTCAGAGCTACATCCTCAAAGGTCACTTTCTCCTAAAGAATGACAAATTTTCTCCATTTCAGACATGCAAAGTGATACATCTTAGCTCCTCTCATAAAAATGTGAACTAGGGACTATTCTTTCAAATATTAACTCAGGCTTGGTCATCAAACCCATGTACAGGGACATATTATACCCAGTAACTCTGATGCAAATGCAACACATTGCAAAGTAACTGCAGAATAGTAGCACTGCTTGTCCTGCAGGGTCCCCTCCATTGTACTTGTGCACTGTCTTTAAAGCAGAGCTCAAAGACGGAGCCTGCAAACCACCATGGACAAAACACAGACTCCGCTAAACATCTGATGAATGGTTCAGTAAAGTACATTGTCAGCAAATACCAAAAGAAACCTTCAGTCCAGTGATGTGGTACATGCCTGTTCTCCTAGCACTTAAGAAACTTATATAGGAGGATTGTCATGAATTTGAGTATCGTTATGAATTCAATGTCCAGACTGGGCTTTGTAGTAAGGACAAGCAGGATTAAAAAGTGACACACTTCCTCAAACTGCCCAGCAAAAATAAACTTTGTAAGTAATACTGATTCAAACCTTTCTTTTGTTAAAAAATTGGAGCTTTAAGGTAACATTTAATACCATGTAAGCAATGCGACACCTTATATAATACACATGAAAGGTATACAAATTGCAAATTAAATATCAGTGCCTGATTAGTAGACAATAACAGAAGGATCTCAGGATGGGAAGACAACCTTCAAAGTACTTATTAATTTGCATGTTCATGTACGTTCAAACCTGAAATGATGAGATAAGTCAAATATTAGGTTACAATAAGCAACAGACAGTTGCAAATGTGAATTTTACAAATCTACAGCAAGCAGCAATGGGGCATGATGCTGACCAGCAGAAGAACAGCTGAGATGAGCAGGAGAACAGTGACACGATCAGGAGAACATGTCAGATTACCAGGGAAGGAGCGAACAGTTATCACAGCTGGTCAATATCTAGACACCTGGGTTATGCAGAAAATGCTCTGATCACCTAGAGAAGAGGGGTCATTATGTGGGCACTGATGAGGACAGGTTAAATAGAAAGCTACACAAAAAGACAAAGCAGTGTAGAACCGATTCCACAAATTCTCCTGAAGGTGTACTAAATTGACAACATGTACCTCAAGTAAATAGGATTACAGTGATCATATGATGATAAAACAAGATTTTTGTAAAAAAACATCACATTTGTTGATGCAAAACTACAAATCAATGGAGCAAGCTACAGAAGCAAAAGCAGGAATCAAAGGAAAATCTTTTTTTGTGTGTGTTTAAAGAGAATAGTAAGAAAATAACAATATCAAAATATCCATAGCACAGACGAAAAGAAAACAAAGCAAAAACATTAAAAACGTTACAGGGTTTCAAAACAAAAGGATAGGAATTAACAGTGGTTGTATTACATATTGTTATCTTCAAGGAAGTTGCTGAGATTACCAGATGTAAGAATGCAAGATTAATCAAACCATTAAAGAGAACAAAAAAAATTAATTAAAAAATTAGAGATGATACAGACAGTCACTGAAGATAGTAGACCATCCTCATAAGTAAAATAAATCAGAGCCACCTGTGTTAACATCATATTGTCTCCGAGAGGGCGGCCCATATATATATATATATATATATATATGCAGTAAATGCTTAAAGTTTTTTCACCAATTTTGCATGTGTATATGTGGTAATCTGAGCAACTGATTTGGAGAAAATAATATACAATATAACAACCACTAGTGAATTCCTAACATCCTAGGTAGGAACATCTCTTATTTACAACTACATACTTGGTACTTGATGATTCAAAACAATTCTATAAGTAACAGACAGTTTAGAAGGCAAGAGAATTCTTTACAGTCAAATATAACTTAACAAGATCATATTTCAATGGAATTTATCAGATGGATTCTATCTATTGTTTCATCTCATAAGTATGGAGCACACTATCCTGTCCTAAACACAAGAAATACTCAAGCAAGTAGCCCATGCTCAGAGCAACAATAGAGATGTTAACATAGTCAGAGGAGTAGAAATCAGGCAAAGCAAGTCTCACAGGATACTGGGATAAAATGAATTGTGAAATTATATTTTCCTAAGAATTCAGATGAGAATAGACAATGACCTGGGATTTAGAACAAGGACCCAACTTTGTGCCCTACAAAAAATGCAAACGCCTCCCCACTAAAAAAAAGTTACAGACACTCCCTACTAAAGTACTGTGTTTTTGGTATTTAGAATATAAAATAATATAAAATATTCAATATTCCCCTAAAATCTGTTGTCTTTAAACCCTTCATGCTTATAAAATGGGTTAGAGAGCCTGAGTTCAAAGTGCTTGTTTTTGCATGTCTATAATCCCAGCACTAGGAAACTGAGGCAGGAGGATCATTGTGAGCTGGAGACCAACCTGAGCTACAATGTGAGATCAAGGCCAGCCTCAATTGTATAATAAGACCCAGCCTCAAAAAGACAAAACAAACAAACAAAACACCAAAGTGGTTGTTTGGATTTGTATGAAATCCCACCACTTCAGAGGTTTAAACAATAGGATCGCCCAGAATTTGAGAAGCGCCTACCCAGTGAGTTGAAGGTCAATCAGAACTGCACAGTCAGATCCTGTCTCAAAAATGAGGTTGTTTTAAATTCACAGAGTGAGGTGTAACACGTGGTCACTAAACAACTAAGCAATTGCTATGTTCTGCTTCATTATAATTTACTTTGTATTAAGCACCACAGGCTACCCATTTGGGGCCTTTCCTGGAATTCAAGGAGCTATTCTACTGTTTTCCAATTAAATTTCTCCTAACATTCTTTTTGGTTCTAGAACTCATCGATGTTGTGAGACTATGAGCTCCATTTATGCAGTAACACCACTAGAGTACTGATCTCATATAAATAATTCAGGCAATAATTGTTTTCATCCCTGACGATGGAACCCAGGATTGCCCCCGAACCATTGCTCTACTCAGACTGTTGGGAGATACAGCTGTGGCTTGGGTTACTCCAAAAGCCATTGTGGGCTTGCAGTGTCACAGTGGGGACAATATGGTGGGGACCCAGAACTGTCCCTGCCAGAGCAAAATGAAAGTAGGCGTAGATGATAATGCAATAAGAAAGACTTAAGAACTCAGGATCTGCAGCTAAGCAGGGAGGCTGTAGACTGCCATAGCTGGTTCTGGCCACCTCCTTCCAGAGCTCACACAATTCCAACCTATCCCCAGCTCCCATCCCACAACATCACCATTGCAAGGTTTGACCATCTCCGTGGGTCCCTTGAATATCATCTGCAATAAATGGAAGTCTCAGAAAAAGGTGGGCTAGTCTGGCAGAGGCTCTCAGCATTGCACCCGCGGTTTGAAATTCCACACCCTCACACAGGAAGTGCCCTCCTCCCTTGGCCCACCTTATTGGCCAGTTCAGTCACCCACGCCTTAATATCTGATTGCCTCCTACTGTGTTGCCAGCCAGCTACACTGAGTTTAAAAATATGTGTCTAAATCACATTTTAGCCATGCGTGGTGGTGCATGTTTGTAATCCCAGCACTTGGGAGGCAGAGGCAGGAGGATTGTTGCACGTTTGAGACCAGCCTGGGCTACAAAGTGAGCTGAAGTCCAGCCTGAACCACATAGCAAGACACTGTCTCCAAAAAATAAAAGAAAAGTATTTTTAAAAAAGAAAAATCATGTTTTAACGTGATTGGCACAATATATAGAGTTTGCACAATAGCTAGAGTTTTTGTGCAAAAGTGAATGTTTTAGGAATTTTATTTCAAAACTTTTTTATTTAAACCTAACCCTAACGCTAGTTCTAACTACCGAGCCTCGTTTGTGCCAATTAAAAATTTCCATTCTATCACCTGTTTCGGTGACATATGTCAAAGAGTATGACCAGAGTGAGAGACACCATAACAAGAAAAATAAAAAGTCATTCAAGGAAATAAACAAACAAAAACCCAGCTTAGGTTTTACTTTTCCAAACAGCATTATCCTGTTCTCCTTACTTAGTTGCTCAGGAGAAACAAGGTAACACCACATTCCAAACTGGGGACAATAGACGGGGCTCTTGTTCTAAAGGGCATGTGGGGAGACATGAAGGAATGACTCTGTAGATGGTATCTGAGTTTGAAAGGAAAATGACTTGACCATTCTAAAGGCAACTGATGACAAAATGGATGGAAATGCACACAAATAAACCCACTTATCCACACAGCATTGTTAAGCATTAGATTCTTTAAACCTGCTCAACACACATACCTTGAGCTACACTACAGGAAACGAATGGAACAAAAAGCTGAATTTATAACAGAATATTAAATATACCATGGACATTATGGAATGCAGTGTTCTGTAAAGCCCTGGCAGTTCACCCATTGTGTCCTGTTTCTGAGAGAACACAGACTCATTCCTGCTACCCCCAACAGGAGCAACTCAGGTTTTGTGTTGTGCCACGTAGCACTACTGTGAAGAATATGTAAAATTTAAATGACAAAACATTTCACTTTTAGGCAGGTGCTTGTGGCACTGATGTATATCTCCAGCCCAAAACTTCATTTCTAGTGACTTAGCTAAGGGCCTCATGGACTTAGGAAAGTTAATTTATACTTGGCATAGACCTACAACATTCATTTCATATTGAAAAAGGGTCATGTGCGGTTATCCGGGGTGGCCGCCGTGATGTAATACTCCTAAGTCTCCTGAGCGGCAGCGTTAAAGGTGTACAGCGCCATTCCTCCGCGGTGTTAACTTTACCCAAACTCTGAGATCATGGTAAAATGTCATGTTTTAAGAACTAAAACATTGGGCCAGAAATGTAGCTATAGGGCGCAGCACCTGCCTGGGATGCACAATGCTCGGTGCTGGATTCCTGGTAATAAATATGTGAAATAAAATAAAATAACTGAAATAGTTAAACAGGCACAGTGGTGCATGCCTCTAATCCTAGTATTGCAGTGGCTGATGCAAGAGATTCTTGGAGAACTCAAGGGTAACCTGGGGCTACTTAATGTCTTCAAGGTTAGCCAGAACTGCAGAAGAGCCAGTCCCCTGCAAAAGAAGCTCCAACATAAGGTAGCACTTGTGTATCTACACAATGTTCAAGCAGATGGCGACAGTATCAAAAGATCTCACCACCTTGGGCAAATTAGTAAGATATAGTCTCAAAATATAATTTTTTTTTCAATTTTGGAGGATGTAGATTAGGGTAAAATTTCTGAGTTCAGCCCCAGATCTCTAATAAACATCGAATGTGCCTTGATAGTTACGGTTTTCAAAAGAAACTCTTTCCTGTTCTACTTCAGTGGTGATGTCCAACACATTTTGAAATCTCCAACACTAGTGTTCTGAGTTCCTATCTTACCTCAATAATTATGAGATGATTTCATCAGCAGACACAAGTAATATTTATGTATGACTAACTTTCCCTCCTTTCTATAGGCCTGTGACCTTTTTTCTCCTCTCACCAAACAAGCAGGCAATTTTCATTGTTGTCACACTAAATGAAGTTCACTTCAGAAGCGTTTTACTATTCTGGTTGCTGATTGGGCCACCTTCCACACCCTGCTCTCCCATTTCCTCTTTAATGACTTGGCTCTTACTGAAAAAGCCTTTTTATTCTTACTCTTTCATGTGCCTGGAGATCTCAACTATGGGAATACACCCCCGCTTCAGTATACAAAGTCTATCTCAGTGTTGCAATTTTCAAGTCAAAGTCTACACATAGGCAAAGAATTGCAGTAATTGTTTCAGAGATGACACCTACTTCCCTTTCCCCTCATATATTTATCCCATCTATACATCCTGGGAGATCCTGAGGTTCACTGGGTTTCTCTGTGTGGGATGAACAGGCAGCACCTTCAGGGAGTTCTTCTCAGCAGAAACACACTCCACCCCTGAGCCAATACATCATTCCCTGCATATTTCTCAGCATTTTAAACACTATGAAAGCCAACCTTCATTATTCCAATTGTAAAGGACAGTTGATATAGTTACTGCAAAAACAGGACATCTAGCTTGGGAAAGGGCTGGAAGGAGAGTTGGGGAATGAGTGGCTTGGTAAGAATTAAAATGAAAATGACTCTGTTTTTTTCCGGCGTCCAGTATGTCGAAGCGAGGACGTGGTGGGTCCTCCGGTGCGAAATTCCGGATCTCCTTGGGTCTTCCGGTGGGTGCCGTGATCAACTGTGCAGACAACACAGGAGCCAAAAATCTGTATATCATCTCTGTGAAGGGTATCAAGGGACGACTGAACAGACTTCCCACCGCTGGTGTAGGTGACATGGTGATGGCCATGGTTAAGAAGGGCAAACCCGAGTTCAGAAAGAAGGTGCATTCTGCAGTGGTAATCCGACAGCGGAAGGCGTACAGGAGAAAAGACGGGGTGTTTCTTTATTTCGAGGACAATGCAGGGGTCATCGTGAACAACAAAGGCGAGATGAAGGGTTCTGCCATCACAGGAACAGTGGCAAAGGAGTGTGCAGACCTGTGGCCAAGGATTGCGTCCAATGCAGGCAACATCGCCTGAACTGCGTGTATCTGTGCAAAATAAACCGCCCTTCACAGGTGAAAATAAATAAATAAATAAATAAAAATAAAATAAAATGAAAATGAAAATGACCATGACCTTGGGATTTGAATAAGTAGTGAACTTCTCACCCCATGAAAAATGCATATTTCTCTCTACTAGAGTAAGATGCAGCTGCTAACCACCAAGCTCCTGATTTTCCAGAAATTCAAAGTCCAAAGAGCCAGTTTCTCACTAAAATCTGTCTTCTTTAGACCCTGCGTGCTTAGAAAATGTTTTAGAAAGCAGGGTTCAAAATGGTTGTTCAGCTGGGTCTGGAGCTTATGACTGTAATCCTAGCACCCCTGAGGCTGAAGAAGAAGGATGGCCAAGAGTTCGATGCCAGGCCAGGCCAAAGAAAAATGCTGTATCCAGAAAAATTATGGGACGGTTGTTTTAAATCCACAGAGCCGTGTGTCACAGGAGGCATGGCTAACCACATGGGATGCATACTGGCAGTCAAGGAGCGATTCTCATGTCTTGATTCCAGGTCTTATAGAACAATGTCAGGAGATTCTGAGTTCTACTTATGCAGTAACATGATTGTGAGCAGGGGTCTCACATAAGTCACTCAAAGAATTTTTTTTTTCATTCTGATGATCGACTCCAGGGTTGCCACCAAACCAATGCACTTCCGAACTGGTGGAGATACCAGTGTGCCGGGGCTGCCCAAGTAAGCATTCTGGGCTCACAGTGTCACAGCACGGCAAGTATACAAGGAAAGAGAACAGTCCCTGCGTGAGCAAAGGGAAAAAGGGACAGATGATAGGTCAGAACCAAAGTCTTAGGAAGACTTCAGTGTAGGGAGCTAAGCAATGAGGCTCTCAATTCCCTTTGCTGTTCTGGCCACTTCCTTCCAGAACTCACACAATTCCATCCCCTTACTAGCTCCCATCTCATAAAGTTACCATTGCGTGGCTTGAGAGTCTCCGAGGATTCTTTGCAGCTCGCAGTAAGAAGAAATCACAGAACAACAGGTCAAGTCAGCCCACGGCTCTCAACACTGAGCTCCCACCTAACACTTCAGAATGAGGACTGAGGAAGAGCCCACCTCCCTTGCTGCTCCTGATTGAGTAGTTCGGCCAGCTCGCTGCTTTACGATGATTGGCTCTTGGACCTGTCTCTCTCCTATCAAGCCAATCTCATCCCTCCTGATGAATATTTGCTTGAAGGGTGTGACTCGTGGCTTTTGAGACCTGCCCTGGGTTTACTTAGAGAACCCAGTGCGCTGTCCTGAAGGTGTACTTGCATGTGCTCAGGTCCTCACGCAGTGAATATCCTATGAAGAACCAATCCTTTGATGACAGAAAACTTTATGAGGCCAGGCCCGCACAGGAATTGAAATGGGTGGGGCTGTTGGAAATGAGTCGGCTTTATTGCTAAGATTTTCACACAGTCTCTCTGTCTCCTTATTTTCATTGTGTTTTGAAATCCTCTATCATTTATAATGTTTTTGTTTGGTTTGGTTTCATGTCTGTGATGTTGGCACTTTGCTATTGTCCTTGTTTTAATTCTTTCTAAAATAAAAAAGTTGTGTAAATGAAAACACTACACATAAATGGTAACAAACTTTTGTGAAAGAGCAAAGAAAGAAAAGCAAACAGTGCAGCTTCCTCAAAGCAGATTCACACTGTATCCATTGTTATAAAAATACCTAAATTATAAAGATAACCATAGTCAAACATGAAGTTTATAATAATTGCTGAAAGAGTTCCACATTTAGTCATTTGATCATTTCCTGGTAATGAACTTCGGATACAAAAAGACTTTAGATGTAAGCAAAAGTGTTTTTTTGATTCATAAATGTATATATACATATACTTTTTCCACTCTAGAGTCACTATATCACTCCATTATCCCATGTCTTAATTGTTGACTTGTCTTTGTATCTCAGATTGCTTTTAACCAAACCATAAATTGTAGATCTGTGACAGGGACAGTAAGAAGGAAACATAATGAAACTTAAGAATTCACAGGTTGGCAGTGGTGATGGGGTGGGATCGTAGGGCCTGACACAAGTCCCAAGAAAAGGCTGTTTCCTCCTAATGCAAGCAGCCAGGAACAAGCACTCACTGACCTGGGTCAGGACCCACTGCCTTCTCACAAGGCAGCTATCTGTCCCTTGTCTCTTTCATTTCCTACACAAAAACTGTTTTCATTTTCCCTTTTAAACTTGGTACCTCTAAGCCCTCACTGTTAGGAATGTTACCTTTCCTGGCTTCCTACAGTGTTGCAGTACAATGACACGGTCATTTGGAAATATCATTGCTTTTGTTTTTCTGCATTCTCCTGCTGGAGGAGCCAAGAAACGTTTTTTCTTTTCTTTTACTGCCAAGAAAACAACAAGATAAGCTCTCCCAAATTCCTCCTTTTGTACACAACTACATTGCTTTTCAGTATGAGTCCTGGAGTTCAGTTTGTACAGAATGTACACTTTCACTATATTTTCTCTGTAATGATCCCTGGTTCCCTGCTGATAATGTCATATATTTGCAAACTACCTAATAACCTTGATGCTTGCAATAGAGATTTCCTTAGAAATGTGCTGCTAGACTTTTCAAATTTCTTATCATATTTGTAATCAGATTTCTTGAGAGTATCTGACATTGTTTATAATTTTCTCTTTCCAAGGGTGAAGCCTGTGACTTACCTGAGCAACTAATTTACACCCAACAAAAGTTTAGAAACCTGCCCAGACCAGGTTCCACATAAAAGCACTGAGGGTAACTTGGACACTGTCTCTCTGACATCTTCATGGTGCACAGGCATTTAATTGGTCTTCATACTAAAAAAATTCTGCTATTGATGCATGTTGATTCTTGGGCATTTTTATACTTACAAGAAGAGAAGCTAACTGCCCTTCTGACATTTTCCATTGTGTTGTTACTGAGCTTTCTGTCACTGTGACAAAACACCTACAAACTCAGATATTGGGATTGGAAAATGTAGTGGAGATCTACTTTGGCCTACACTTCCTGAAGTTCAGGTCATGATGGGAATGACAGAGCACAGAGCTCAGCTCCTATTGGTCAGTGAGTAGAGAGATGAGGGAGCTACACCCAAGGAGGAGGGGCCCGAAGACAAGCTCTGTGTGTGTGTGTGTGTGAATGTGTGAGTGTGTGTGTGTGTGTACCTGGGCATGTGTGCGCCCATAGAGATTCTACAAGCCCCGCAAGGGTCCTCTTGCCATTCCTTCTCTGCACAGATCTGGGCCTGTGTCATGATGCAGTGTAGCCCCTCAGTCCCCCTAAAGCTCAGCTCCATTCTGTCTCCTTGATACAGAAAAATAAAACCCCCAACCTGAACAATATCTGGGATGAGTTCATGTTCTCTAAAATCAAAGAAGGAACAATGGAGGTCAATAGCAGAATATATTTATTGAGGGAAGAAAAGGTTCCGTCCTAGTGAGGGACAGAGGGGGCCCAAGTGGGTTGCCAAGGACCTTGTCCTTCCCAGGGACTTGATAGAGCAAAACCCTGAGAAGAGGTGGGTCCAAGAAAGGGGGAAAATGGGAATTTACAAGGTGGGCATCAGGGGGGACAAAACTATGGTCAGCCAATAAGATTACAGGTATAAGTGTTCAGGTGAAATTGAGTAAACTCGGGTCAAATGGGGGAGCAAGTCAGTAGCAAGCGGGCATGAACACAGAGCAGGGCTTTTCCTGTGGGGGGCGGGGTTAGTGACTTCTCCTGGCTTTTTGAAGGTGGTTGTTACTTATTTAAAATATCAATCCCTGATGACTGCACCTAGGGAGCTATGTGGTTGCACTTGTGTAGCCCCTTTTGTCTTGAGGTCTGGCCCACAGGTACTTTTTCTTGTTTTTCGTGTTGGCTCCTTCCAGGACTGGCCCTGTCCGACTGCCTATAATATTTCT